>PVIU01001199.1:0-230579 GCA_004026605.1 Ondatra zibethicus | reverse complement strand
TTGTAATTTTGCATTTGGTGTCTGTTCCAATTGTATATAGCTATGTTGGGTTTGGATTAATCCTGTTTAGACAGAAGGGGGAGATGATGGGGGAAGAGCCACTAGCCAATCACATCAAGTTGGGGTGTGGCTACTGGGACCCCAGGTAGAAAATCGGGAGAACACAGGTACGCTCTCTCTCCATGCGGTGTCCGCCAGAGGGATTGGATCGCGACTTTGGTAGAGTGAGTTCCCCTTTTTCCTTTCATTAAAAATACCTGTTTCTATTGAGCTGGCTTGGTTATTGATTTGTGCAGACTTGATAATTCCTCAACAGGAATTACATACTTTTTAAGAACTGTAAGTCAAGATTTACTTGCTGAGGCCCACTTGGGCTACATTACGAATTTCAGACCAACCCACAAGGTCCTGTGAAACAAACAAACAGAGGAGACGACTCAGACGATGACCCATGCTGACTAAGGAACTGGTTTCCTGTCAGGGGACAAGCTTTGGGAGTGACAGGCATGCGACTAAGAATGGTCCACACGGCATGCTGTGAAGAAGGAAGCTCAGCTCTGGAGGTGAGTGTGTTCTCCAGCCCAGGATTTCCGCTGCAGGGCCGAAAGTGGGATGCAGAGGTGGCAACCAGTGACCTTGGCAACAGCCACTTCAATAGAGCTACTGATGGAAAGAAAACTGCGTTGTTCAGAGAGTAAAAGGGAAGAGGGAGCAAATTTCACAAATGTCTTCTTTTCCAAGTCCACATGTGTGTACTGTGCACGTATGGGTGTGTGCGGCTGTGCAAGCATTTGTGCACCTGTGCCTACATATGGCTTTTCAAGGTGAATGTTGAGAATCTTCCTCAGGGACCTTCTTTGCTGAGGCAGGATCTCTCAAATCCAGAACTCACATATGTCTAGTCTTCCTGGCCAGCTTGCTCTGGAACCCCATCTCCACCTTCTAGAGGTGGAGTTACAGATGGGCCACCACACCCTCCTGACATTTTGTGGGGCCTGGGGATCTGAATTCTGGTCCTCACACTTACATGTCCCTGGCCCAAATTTGAAGTTTTTATGCTTGTTTGTTTCTGGTTTTCACAGTTTTAAGGGGAAGAAAATGAAGTAGTGGCAAGAATAAGCTGAAAAGCTAAAAAGATTAGAGTTCCTGTTAAGATTCGAAAGGTGTCAGGAGCAGGCACATTTGCCCAGATTCTGGGGCTGTTTCCTCTCCATCTCCACTGAACGTCACAAAAGCATCTCAAAGCCCACAAGCTCAAACCTGAATTCAATACTTTTCTTCCCAATTCCTCCGGTTTTATCCCTGTAACAGGAGCTTCTCTGGAACCCATGTCAAGTCTTCTAGACTCTTCTCTCTTCCCTGCTATCTTAGCTTCTCTCCCTGTTAGTGCCCTGATAACAGCAACTTTAGGGACAAAGGCTGGCTACAGTACAAGGGTGCAGCCCATCATGGTCGGAAGTCAAGGCAGCAGGGAGTCGGAGCAGCTGGTCACATAACCCCCACATCAGAAACTGAGCAGCAAATGTGTACCCTGCTTACTTCTCTTTGTCGTTCATGATTAGGGCCAAGGATTAAGGCCAAGCATAACGTGCAGTCTTCTCAATTACCACAGTCAAGATAACCCCACAGGCATGCCCAGAGGCCCGTCCTCCAAGTCATTCTGGATTCTGTCCAGCTGACAGCACAGACCATCGCACCCACCCTACCCTGTCTTGGAGCCACAAACGGCCTCTTGGTTCTCTACTGCTCTGTATTTCTCACTTACTTGGGTGCTCTGTTCTCATTCCACCTAGATGTTTCCTCCAACCCCCAGCAATCACCTACTTACCTTCCAATCAAGACTATTAGGAAATGGGGAGAAGGGGGACAGGAGAGTCCACACACTCTTCTCTACAAGACTTCCTAAACATCTCTACTGCAGCAAACGCAACGCTTCTGCCTTTATAATTCAACTCAGTGGCTCCTAAGTAGACCTAACAAACACAGAAACAAACCTGCCAACTGTAATTATCACATCAAAAATAACATATTATAGCCAGGCATGGTATCACTGGCCTTTAATCCCAGCACTTAGGAGGCAGAGACAGGTGGATTGCTGAGTTCAAGGCCAGCCTGGCAGCCTGGTCTAGAGAGTGAGTTCCAGAACAGTAAGGGGCCAGGGTTACACAGACCCTGTCTCGAAAAAACAAAAACCAAACAAATCCCATATTATATGAAAATAATGTATACTAAAATATCATAATATCAGATTTTTAAAAATCAGTTGTTCTTAAAAAGGTCAACAACCTCAAACTTAATGTTCATACACATTTTATCATTTTTCATTTCACTGAAGACCACGAATGTGGCGCCATGTCTTAACAGACTTGTTTACTACCCTGAAATGCTGCATTCTCCTCCTTCCCACACATGTCTCTATTACAATAAACACTCCCAGGAGAAAATTTATGAACTTTAATCTTTATACTGCAGCATGCAGTTCAGTGAATGGTGAATGAAGAGAAAGCAATAGAGAAAGAAAACAGAAGGGTTAACGACAGGGGATTAGCGATCAGGGAAAACTTTGGAAAAGCCACCAACCTGCTAGGGAAGCTGAGGACGAGTTAGTGATCTCTAAACCAAAAGGGTTCTTGACTTGTCTCATTTGTTTCTTGAAAGTTCTTGTGCTGAACTGGGTCTCTTCTGAATTCCTCAGAATTACCGGAACATCCCAACCAAACCTACAGAAAGGAAACATAAACCACAGCCTCAACAAATCTGAAATTCTGGCCACATAAAGTTTTCCACACTGAGACTTTCTTTGTCATTGATGTTCTCTTTTGGTATGTAAGTTAGTTTGTTTTGGTTTGCATTTTGGGCTTTTTGTTGTTGTTTAAATTTTATTTTATTGGGGGGGAGGTTTCAAGGGCAGAGAGTGGATATAAAGGGTCACGGGGACACGGATGGGATACGGATGAACAATGTGAAATCCACAAAGAATAAATTTAAAAAGTCTTTTTTTAAAAAGTACATTAGGCTTCATTACATATCCCTTCTGAAAATAAGTACCAGGAAAAGAGACTCAGTCGCTTATTTTTTGTTGTCTTGAAGAACCAATCTAGAATTGAGGGAGGTCAGAGGTTTTGCAGAATTGCACTGTATCATTTGGCTAAGTAAATCAGCATGCTCCCGAAAATAAGCAACTCTTTCCTTTGAATTGTGGATAACAACGTGAGAGCTCAATGATTATAGGTGAATTATACTTAGAATAAACAACATGGCCATTATTGAACCAAATACTCAAAAGATATAAAAAACAAATGTTTACTCAATATACACACTGTTATGATTTATGAGGCCCGGGAACTATTAAAATATCAAATAGTCATTTAGAATTTCTAAAATAACAAAGCAAAATGTCAAATACAGACTTTCATTCACATAATGTCTTTTAAAGGTCAAAGACACTATGCAAGAGCAGGAACTGCGACAATCCACACACAGCAAGCTTCCAAACAAAGAAACCAAATCAAATATCTAGTAAAATTACAAACCAGGCAAGTTCACTCAGCCTAAACAGAGTGCCCTAAAATAAATCCAGTTGGTACTCGGTTTGAACCTCCAGCTCTTTTCTGCACGATCTGAGAAGCCCCATCCCCCCACTCTCCAAATCCCACCCTCTCTAGAATCTCCAGCAAAGGAAAGGTACCAAAAGCCCAGTTCCAGTTCCAGAAGCCACTGCGGCAGCTCCTCCCCTGAGGTGCCAGCAGCCCAAGTCCTCGCCTAAAGCAGTCAGCTTTGACCACACTGGGCACAAACCCAGCTTGTGGCTGACACATCATCACCCGCACCTACAGGGTGTGTAACTTCGACGCTTTAGTTCAGGGTGTGTGACTTCTCAGGCCTCGATCTCTGAGACTGGAGAACTCACCAGCTTTGCAAATAAATCTGTTCTTTTACTTTTCCAATTCAACTTGATCTGGCTTACTGCATTGGCAGAGAAACCTAGTACCTGACTACAGAAAACGTATTAGTTGGACCACTGGACTTCACCCAAACAGAGTGCCCTAACATGTTTCAACAGTTGAATCAGTAGACTTCAGCTATGTTCACACTCTGATTACACCCTTCTCTCCAAATAGACAGCACTGACAGGGAGGAAAAAAGAAACAGAAAAGAGTCTGCGGAAAGAAGCTGACAAACTGGCATAATCCAGGGAGAGTGTGTTCATAGTCAGCACTGAAAAGAGACAGTAGATTGCTATAACCATGTGGGTAACTTTCAAAAATATAAAGTCTAGAGAGATGGCTCAGCAGTTAAAAGCCCTGGCTGCTCTTCCAGAGGGCCTGCAGTTCAATTCCCAGCATCCCCATGGCAGTTCTTAACTGTCTATAAGGGTTCTGACACTCTTTTCTGACCACTGTGGGCACCAGGCACACAAACGGTATACATACATATATGAATGCAAAGCACCCACACACAAAATTTTCAAAAATATATCAAAAGAGATGCTGTATGATTATCTACTATGAAACCCTAAAAAAGGCTAAACTAATCTATAAAATAAGAAGAGCAAGGTTGTTTCTGAGCGTATAGAGCAGGGTACCTGGGCAAGTGCCTGAAGAGCCTATCAGTGTGTGATGCTCAATTTGGGATTGTCTAGATGTATTTGATAACACCGGGCAATCACCCGGTGTTCAGATCTGCGCAGTCCACTAAAGGTAAACATCACTTCACTAGCACTTGGAAGGCAAAGGTAAGCAGATCTTGGAATTCAAGGCCAGCCTGGTCTACAGAGTTCTAGGGCAGGCCATTCTACACAGGGAGAGAGGGAACCATCTTGATAAAACAAAAACAAACAAACAAAGATCCCAGAGGGGTTAGGTCACTGGTCAGGCTTTACAACTGATCAGACACAAAAGAATGGAAGAGGAAGCCATGTGAAGATACTACAATAAAAGTGCCCCATACAAGGGCTAGGAATGTGCCTTAGGGTATATTGCCTACCAAGAATGAGGCTGTAGGCTCAATTCCCAGGAAAACACAGACAGAGACAGAGAGATAAAAAGACAGACAGAGTCTCTGTCTCTCAAAATATAACAGAAAGAGAAAAGAAAATTGAGCAAAAATGAAACATCCAACAGACAAGTGTAACCAAAATCTACAAGGTACAAAGTATCTTTAAAATATTAAGTGAAAATTAAAGACAGACTAAAATCCTCAAAGGAACCTCAAAGTTGTTGCTAACATGCCAACATAGTCATTCAACTCACGCAAATGAAGAGTAACAGATGGGGGAAGGTGATGTGGGAGTCCCCTCCCCTCTGTATGCTGTGATTACCATTAATGAATAAAGAAACTGCTTTGGCCTGTTGATAGGGCAGAACTTAGGTAGGCGGGGAGAACTGGACTGAATGCTGGGAGAAAGAGGGCGGAGTCATATAGACACCATGGAGCAGGTGGAGACAGCCGTGCTGAAACTTTGGCCAGTAAGCCATTGTCATGTGATGATACACAGACTACTAGAAATGGGTTAAATTAAGATGTAAGAGTTAGCCAATAAGAAGGAGCTAATGAGCCAAGCAGTGTTTTAATTAAAAGTTTCTGTGTGATTATTTCAGGTCAAAGCTAGCTGGGCAGCCAGGAATGAACAAGCAGTGGCTCCATGCAACAGGAAGGAACAAATCCAGACAAATCAAATAAAAACAAATTGTAAGGGGCTGGAGAGATGGCTCTGTGTATTAAGAGCACTGGCTGCTCTTCCAGAGGTCCTGAGTTCAATTCCCAGCAACCACATGGTGGCTCACAGCCATCTATAATGAGATCTGGTGCCCTCTTCTGGCCTGCAGGCACACATGGAAGGAATGTTGTATACTAAATAAATAAATCTTAAAAAAACAAATTGTAAAATGGTGGACTTAACTCCAACCATCCCAATTATCACATCAAATGCAAATGATTCAAATTCCCTAACTGAAAGATTGGGATGTTCAGACTGGAGAAAAATGCAATGCTAGGTAAATGAGACATAAGAAACTCCCTGAAAATAGATCTTAAGTAGAGGATGGAAAAAGATATTCTTGCTAATACCAACCAAAAGAAAGGCCTGAAGTCCTGGGATGTGGCTCAGAGGTAGTTTGCCTGAATGCTTAAGATGCTAAATTTAATCCTGAAGAAAAAAATGAAAAAAGGGGGAGAGAGAGGGCTGGGAGAGGAAAAGAATGAGCAAGCTAGCTGTAGCGGCTATGTTAATAACAGACAGCAGAAACAAGGGCAGAGTTTATAAGAGGAAAAATAGCACTGTTTCATAATAAGAATGGAATTAACTTATCAGACACAATAATCCTAAATGTTTATGCATCCACAGATAGTACTTCAAAATACAAAGTGAAAGAGAAAGAGAGAACTCTAAAAATAGAGAAAAATACACAGAGATTTCAATACTCTGAACCAATGCAATAATTGGTAGCACCAACCAAGAGACAGAAAATCAGTAAGGAGACCAAGGACTTGACCAGCACTATCAACCTGTTTGACCTGTTGGCAGTTACGTAGTATCTCACCAACAGGCAGCGAGGATCACCCTCTAACTGCACTAGTAAAGACAGTGCATAGGTTATAAACATCTAAGATTCTGAACTGGCTAAATATTAAAACATAGGTATCAACTCTGTGTGATGCTGATACTGCTGTACTTAGAGGGAAACCTAGATGCCAAAAAGAGAGAGACCTTGAGCTGTCTCAAACTTACTGAACCAAGTTTCAATCAGTCCAACAAGTATGTGCTAACACGGCAGCTCCAGGAACCCTCAAGCAAATATCCAAACGGATGTATCTGGCCTTGGAACATTCTATCCTTCTCTAACCACCCTAACAATGTCTCCTATGGGAGTGCAGTTTCTATAAACCAGGGGTTCTCAACCTTCCTAATGCTACAGTGACCCCTTAATACAGTTCCTCATGTTGTGGTGACCCACAAACATAAAAGTATTTTCATTGCTACTTCATAACTGTCCTTTTGCTACTGTTACAAAACATAATGGAAATATCTGTGTTTTTTAGAGGTCTTAGGTGACCCCTGTGAAAAGGTCATTGGACTGCCAAATGGGTCGAGACCATTGCTATAGACACAGATTTAAAAGTAGAATGGGCTATTTCTCACAAGGTCAGGTTTTTGTCCTAGTGGTTAGGGATCTTGGATTGGGACAAATGGTAGGACTTTTCTGTGTTTATCTGTTTGGAAGGCAGCTGTCCTAATGGTCCTGCCACAGGATCTTCACGCCAGGAAACACTGACTTTCCCAACTCATGGTAAGCAGGCTGCATCCCTAAGTAAAAGATGCTCAGAGCTCTCAGCTTTAAACTGGACCTGGAGGCTCATTCCTGTAATCCCAGCATTCTAGAGGGAAGCTAAGGCAGGAGGATCTGTCTAAGTTCAAGGTAAGCCTGGTCTACCTAGTGAGTTCTAGGCCAACCTGGGCTATAGAACATGTAACACTGAAAAAGCCATGTGAGGCCTGGAGAAATGGCTCAGAGGTTAAGAGCATGGGCTGTTCTTCTAAAGGTCCTGAGTTCAATTCCCAGCAAGCACATGGTGGCTCACAACCATCTATAATGAGATAGATCCGGTGCCCTCTTCTGGCATGCAGGCACATGGAGGCAGAGCACTGTATACCAAAAAAAAAAAAAAAGGCCAGCTTTCAGCAAAGTTGACTATGAGACACAGAACAAAGGGTTTAGAGCCCTCAGAAACTCTGTGAGTCTCTAAGAGAGTATGTGAGAGTTTCAAGTTTGCTTACTTCCTGTAAATCTTCCAACAAACCCAGGGCATCCATCATAGCACCAGCGTACAGTCACAGTCCTCAGAATCCCCAGTGCCAGACAGTCAAGTACTATAAAGACTTGATCCCCCAAAGTACCTAATTCAGAGACCACTTCATCACAATCAACCAAAGGCATCTTTATTTAAGTTAATCCCAAAGCCATTACATGCAATGGATTACTGGGATCTCATTTCTCATTAGCAAGGAACTGAAGAATATCCCAATAACAATTAGGTGTCCAGGTTATAATCAACCCAACTCTCAAGCTCTATCTTTGATGGGATTTTGTCCAAGAATCCTCTTCTGAGTAATACTTTATCAGTCATAGTCTATTCAGGAGACTAAAAGCACATGAACTATTTGAACAGAAAGCAATGAATGTACTGAAAACTATTAAGCAGAACTGGAGATGTAACTCAGTGGAAGGGTACTTGCCTAGCAGTGGGTACTTGCCTGTCACCAGCTATTATCCCTATGACAAAGTCACGGAAGAAAGAAAAATTTGGAGCTGGGACCCTATGGAGCTGCAACTCCAATGCAAAAAAAAAAAAAAAATAAGGCTGATTTAAGAAAGCTGAACACTATAAACTGGGCCCAGAGCCACTGCCAGAATGGAGCACTGCTGTGACAGAAGATATACAAGAAAAAGGACCAAACAGAAACTTCTTTGGGAGCACATGCTGCTCCTTCAGCCAATAGCCTTTGCGATACCAGCCCACTTGGGCGTGGTCTCTTATACTGTAAAAGCAACAGAAAACAAGTGCCCGCTCTCTCTTACTTCCGGCTCCTGCTTCCGGCTGCTAGACTCTGTTCCTGTTTGCTCAGAGGACTGTTGTCTAGGACAGTGATCTGTAAGTTTTCCCCTTAAATAAATAACCCTTTTATTATCCATAATTCTGAACTGGTATGGGATTGTTTTGTGACTTATGTCATCACAGAAACAATGTGCCCCTTAGTGCTATCTAGACTTTCAGTCTGTATCCTTTCTTGGAGAAGCATTATCAGCAGACAGCTAGCAAAGGAAAACAGCAGTTTAGAGTTCTGTCCCAGTTCACAAGCAGCATGTACAGGAGTGCTGTAAGGCTGACAGCCAACCCTTACTAAACTGTGGTGCAGAGGAGGCAGGGAATCGCTGCCAAGTGATTTTTTTTTTGATGATTATTTGTATAAAGCACTTGAGGACACCTGTGTAAACAGAGACTCGTCTGTTTCCCAGCCACCCAGACCCGAATATCCACACAGAAACTATATTAATTACAATACTGTTTGGCCAATGGCTTAAGCGTATTCCTAGCTGGCTCCTGCATCTTAAATTAACCCATTTCTATCAATCTATGTATCACCATGAAGTTGTGGCTTACCAGTAAGATTCTGGTGTCTTTCTCCTTCAGTGGCTACATGGCATCTGCCTAACTCTGCCATCTCTGCTTGGATTTCCCGCCTAGCTCTGTTCTGCCAGTTGCCTCAAAGTGAAAATCTAATCAACTGAGCCCCTGTTAGCTCTGAATCTGCACTGGGCCTCTGCTAGGATTTCCTCTTACATGTCTGTTACATCAACTTCAGGAAGGCATTCGATAGCATCTGGAGGAAAGGACTTTGGGAAACAATGAGGTTCTACAGGTACTCAGAAAAAAATCATAAGAATACTAGAAAATGCCTATAAAGGCACCTTTGCATCAGTCAAAGTCTGTGGAGAACTGTGATCAACTAAAGACAATAGTAGGAGTGTCAGGGGTGTGTCCTTTCACCACTACTCTATAATACATTCCTGGAATTAATGATAGCAACAACCCTGGAGGATGAGGAGATAGGCGTGCAGATAGGTGGTGTGCAAATCAATAACTTGTGTTTCACTGACAATACAGCACTACTTGCTGAAAGTCCAAATGAGCTGCAGGCCATGGTAAACAGAGTGGTAGAAGTCAGTGAAAACTTGGTATGAAAGTAAACATCGAGAAGACTGAGATACAACACATGGGAAGGGCACATAGGGATTTTAACATTGTAATAAAGAATTAAAACCTCAAGCAAACAGTCAACATTGTCTGTCTGGGAGGAAACCTCAGTTCAAAGGAGAGAACTATTTCAGACACCAAGAGGTGAAATAGGGATAGAGATGACTGCATTCCAGGCACTGGGAAAGGTTTGGTCAGCAAGAGACATAACGACAACAACAAAATTACAAGTATGTGAGACACTTGTCTTGAGCTGCCTTCTTTACAACTCTGAAACCTGGACAGTAAAATACTCCCCTGAACATTGGCTCAATGTATTTGAGATGGCATGTCTCAGGAGACTTCTAGGTGTCACATGAAGAGATAGGCTGCACAATGATGACATTAAGAAACATCTCCATCTACAGAAGGAAGTAAACTACAGGATACAGCAAAGGTGCTTGAGATACTTCAGCCATGTTATGAGAATGAATGACGCGGATTCCCGAAGATAGCCCTGTTTAGAGGAGTGCACGGGATAAGGAGAAGAGGAACGGCCAAAAAACGCTGGATAGTCAGCAGAAAGGAAGACTGTGGAGCCTTGGGTGTGACAATAACACAAGCATCCAGGACTGCCCAGGGTAGAACAACTGGAGAACCGCCATAAACGGGCTGCCCATGCGTGCTTAAGCATTGCTGGGGCATAAATGATGATGAAATGATATATTCCACCCTGCCATAGGCCAAAGCAGCTTCGTTATTAACCAATGGTAATAAAACATATTCACAGCATACAGAGGCGAATCCCACATCACACCTGACTGATGGTTTGGGGCTCACAGAAGCCACCATGGAGACTAAAAGACATATACTTCCTGTAGTGTGATTCTTTTTTCTACTGTTATTGGGATCTAAAATTCAGATGCTCCTGTTCTTTGAGCATGCTCACCAGCACAGGTGGACACGGCACAGTGGAGAGAAGCAACAGGCAAGAACCTCAACTGGAAGGGGTAAAAATCATGACTTCGAGAAACAGATAGCCAGTAAAGATCAAACTGCAGCTATTACCAAAACGAGATGACAAAGATGAAAAGTGTAGCACTTGACAGTTTATCTTTGTTGCCTTGGCTGGGATTTTAGAAAGATGTTCCTAAGGTTAAAATGGTGTCCAAGCTATCATCATTTCTAGTAGATAAATCTGGCTTTGGGTTAGTGTGTAAAAAGCATATAAAAAGCTTATCTATACAGATGAAGCTAAGCCAAGTGGGAAGAATGGTTGTTTAGGTTCACCATAACTGGTTAGGTCCAAATCAGGACGGAGGTCGCTGGCACTTAGTTACAAGGTCTGCAGCTTAAGCAGTGCTCAGCCCAGACTTCAAGAAACAATACATCAATAGACACTTGCAACAGTCGTGAAACTTACACTGACAAGAGGTAGTGAAATAGTCAAATAGTCATTGTACATTCAAATCAAGCCTTAGACCTCGCAGAGCCAGGTTGTCTGACTCCAAAGTGTCTGTCTTTTAACCAACACACACACACACAGAGACAGAGAGAGAGAGAGAGAGAGAGAGAGAGAGAGAGAGAGAGAGAGGGAGCGCACTCCTGGCTTCCCTTTACCTTAGGATGCCAGCATTACGTACAATATGAATTCCACCCATTTCCCCAAAGATAGATGTCTAAGAGATAGAACTTAGTGGCCTATTTATCAACACATAATGTAATTATCAACTAGATACCAAATTTCCCTATAGAATATTATATATATTGTATATTATATTAGTATTATAGTTCTTTAAAAACCGTGTATTATGATTACCTTTTTCACTTGGGAAACATTTTCCTAATTCCAATTACAAGCTTCCTTGAAGTAAATGACAGCAATTTAGAACCTGAAAGGTTGCAGGCAGTGGTGGCTCATACCTTTAATCCCAGCACTTGGGAGAAAACCCTATCTTTAAAAACAACAACAAAGAACCTGGAAGGTTAATAATAAATAACACTTTAGGATCCAGGCATAGTGGCACACTCCTATAATCCCAGCACTTGGGAGGACTGCATGCATATGCTATCGTGAAACCACCTATCTTAAAAAGAATAAACAATTTGTGTAAGACCGAGCTTCATCTTACCCGGCTCGCATCATGGAGTTTTATGCTGTACCATGGGGGAGGTGTAAGCTGGAAATGTTACATTTTCCTTCTTTTCCAAAGGTGGTATCTATTTTCAGAAGCTGACAGGGACCTGTGCCTGTCTTTAAAGCGATGATGAATATGTAATCAAGTGGTATTTTTGAGCTTGATTTACAAAGCCCGCTTCAGTCCCAATCTCCCAATCCTGTCTGCTTCTGCTCATGCGAAATGCATTTTTATGCATTCCCTTTCTCAGGTTTTTGTTTGTTTGTTTTTGTTTATTTTTCCCTCAAAATACTTGTTCTCCAACTGTAGCTCATGTCTCTTCGGTATGGTCCTCTTCCGGCCATAATTCTTGTTCACTTAGAAACAGTGTTCAACACATTTGGATCCACCGTCTTTTCAAGGGTTATGAAGGCTACAGTCTAGAACAACCGCTGGCTAGTTCGAAGGTTTCAACTAGTTGTGTTGATAAGGCTGGCCTAAACAGCATTCAGACACATCTCCTTTAGAGAAACACCGGAGACTCTCCGGGGTTATGTAACTCTCCGAGAAGCAAAATGCCTCCAACCCACAGAATAACTTACTCCTAAAATCTCACTACTCTCAAAAATTGTGCTCTCAACTAAAGATCACTTCAAAAAAGTGGACTGCCTTCAATTCATTTCAAGTCATTCAATTACCGAATGGTAGCTACAGAATTCGGGTAAAAGTTCCTCCGAAAGATCTTGAAACCAAGAAATGGTCAGTTCAGGTGAGAAACACAGTCAATCTCATTCGTAACCCTTCTGGGCCCTGTGGGACGGGTGACCAGTCTCACTGGGCAGGGAGGAGGCCCCGGCCCGGGACAAAGCCTTCGGGACCCGCACTCTGACCCCGCACAGGACCAAGCTCTCCCGGAGAGGCCCATCTCCCCGGGGCAGCAGCCGGGCCTGAGCCGAGCACGGGCGGTGCCGGAGCCACCCGAACACGGACCCCACACCCGGCCGGCGGTCCATTCGGCCCTCGCTCCCAGCCCTGGACACTCACCATCCTAGGACCAAGCCGGTGGTGACGAAAAAGCAGGTGAAAACCACCGCGATGTAGAAGAGCGGCGAGTATTCATAGAGCGTTACCAGGAACACTGCGGCCATCAGGGTCTCGAAGGCTCAGACCGGCCCAGCCCGGCCGGCCGGGACCAGAGCCGGTATGGCACCCCGGAGCGGACAAACTTTGTAGGTCCTCTCTCGCCCAGGCTACTGGGGAGCTGGAAGCCGCGGCCACCGGAACCAGGATGCCAATCACAATGTTGATAGCAGGCACGCCACGCCCCTCCGGCTCCCGTCCCGACTATTGGCTGCGTAGAGGGGAGGGAGCAACCTCGCCCCGCCTATTCCAGGTCCGGGGGTTGGCGGCCAGGAAGAACTCCAGCCTGACCCAGTTTGCAAATTCGAAACCGCAATTTGGGGTCAGCTCGGACAAAACTTTAGCTGTTGCAGATTCTCAGGTGCGCAAGGAATCCTGAAACCCTACAGACCCTAGGCAAATTTGGGAAGAGGAGCAGGGCCGGCATCGGATGGGTGGGAGTGGAGGTTCTACAAAGTGAAATAAACTTAACTCCTGTTCTGGTTTGATCTCGGTTTACAAATAGTCATGAAAACCCAGAAAAATGTTCTCTACCGCCAGCGATTTATTGGAACCTGGTCAACCTTTTCTAAGTAAGTTTAATCAAAGATAATTCGGCAATACGTATTCAAGATTCTCCTAGAGCCAGGCGGTGGTGGTGCACGCCTTTAATCCCAGCACTCGGGAGGCAGAGGCAGGCGGATCTCTGGGAGTTCAAGGCCAGCCTGGTCTACAAGAGCTAGTTCCAGGACCGGCTCCAAAGCTACAGAGAAACCCTGTCTCGAAAGACCAAAAAAAAAAAATTATCCTACAAATAAAGCAATTGTTCTCCCACGGCCTCTTTTTCTCCTCACATTAGAATTACCCAAACCTTTGAGGACTTTTAGCAACTGATTTTTGTTTGTTTATTAGGATAATTTTTCTACTTTTTTTATTAAGAATTTTTTAAATACAATCTTCTCATTTTACATAGCTATCCCCGTTCCCACTCCCTCCCCTCCTCCCACTCCACCCCAACTACTCTTCTGGAAGGGTAAGGCTTCTCAAGGGGAGTCAACAAAGTCTGACACTCACTTCCAGGCAAGACCAATGGAGTACTACTCAGCAGTAAAAAACAATGACATCTTGAAGCTCGCATACAAATGAATAGAACTAGAAAAAAACATCCTGAGTGAGGTAACCCAGACCCAGAGGGACCAACGTGGTGTGTACTCATTCATAAGTGGATATTAGTCGAAGGAGAATATTTTAAGTACAGGAAGTGGCTTAACGTCTGCTCCCTTCCCTCACCCCTGTTGGTGTGCCAAAGTAGCATCCCATAGGGATATCATAAAACCACTTTTATCTATTTTACTAGAGCCCTAAAGCTCTACTCAGACCTGGAGGTGTGAGAAACACCTCCCACCCAAATCCCATTCTGTTAGGGAGAAAGAATGGGAGAGTGGGCATTAATAGCATAACTAAAGGACCCTGGTATCACCCTAAGTCACCAGGAAATCCCTGCTTCAAAAAGATGAGTTGACTTTGTCTAATGACCTTGACCAAATAACCATTGTATTTTCTGGAGTACTGCTATTTGAGAAGCTTGTTTTCTATATAATTTTTCATTAGTAGATATTAACTTGTAAAGGTTATGTTATATAAATCTGTGCTCATTGTTGGAAATGTTTTCATTATTATACCAAGCACTACAGTGAACATCCATAAAGCTAAATTATTTCTTTAGGGCATATCACTCTAAGGTAGGACTTTTAAAATGTGTTTTAAAAACTAGAGAGTAGAAATGCTGTATCAAGTATACAATCACACCATTTCAACTGTAGCTTTAACAAAATTCTTGGCCAATCAGAAGGCAACTTCATTACAATGAAACAAAAAGGAATATTTATCATGAAACAAAAATGTAGAAAATTGCAGGTAAAGTCAAACATTAAACACAGAGATAGGATTTTGCTCTTGCTCAAACTCCATTGACCTACAGTAAAAAGATTTAAGATGCCTAAAGGCCCTTGCCACCATGCCTGACAGCCGACTTGCGTCCCCTGGAGCCACATGGTAGAAGGCAAGGACAGTAGGTAGAGGAGGATGGCAATGACACTCACTGTCTTGGACTTAAAGTGTCCCTTTGAAGGCAGTGTTAAAGGACTGATCCCCGCTGGTGGGTCTGATCATTAATGATGATTGCATTGCCTGGGCTTGGTGTGCACACTTCAAATCCCAACACACAGGAAGGAGCATAGGGGGAATCTCTCTGGGCTCAAAGCTAGCCTAGTCTACACATCAAATTCCATGCCAGCCAGAACTATATAGTGAAATCCTGGCTCAAAACAACAACAACAACAAATCAGTATACTGCTCGATGGTAGCACATGCCTTTAATTCCAGCACTCAGGGAGGCAGAGACAAGTGGATTTCTGTGAGTTCGAGGCCAGCCTGGTCTACATAGTGAGTTCAAAGACAGCCAGAGAGAAGCCCTGGAGAGAGAGAGAGAGAAAGAGAGAGAGAGATTTGATTGGATTGTGGGGGCTCTGACTTAACCAGCAGACTAACCCTATTGATGGGTTCATAATTTGATGACATTACTGTGCGATGGTGGAATCTTTCAGAGATAGGGCCTAGTTGGAGTTAGCTGGTCACTGGGGTAATAACCATGGGAATAGCCATTTCTTGTCCCTTTCTCCATCTCTTTCCTGGCTGCTATGGAGTGATCAGCTTTGATCTGCCATACCCTGCTACCATGATATTCTGTTCTTACCATGGCCAAGAAACAGCAGAGTCAGCGGGCATACACTGAAACCTCTGAAACCGTGAGCCAAATGAACCTCCCCTCTTGTTTCTCTTGGGAATGTTGTCACTGTGGTTTAAAAACAAACACATCATCTACTGGAAATAGATACACATCAACCAAAGAGCTTCCAACAAAATAAAGGCAACATGCCACATTCTGTTAGAAGAGGGACAAGGAACTGTGCAGACTTAAAGTGGGGGAAATGGAAGACTATGAGGTAGATAGAAAGCAGATGCTTGGCATGAGATCTGACAGAAGCAGGCTTGCCGGTGCAAGGAACAGCAGGGGAAGACACAGCCTGTCTAACCTGCTCCTGTAGGATGCAAACAGACAAGGGTAGCTATGGCTGCATCCCAACCACAACACAAGACTGCAAGCTTACATAAAATAGTATGAGGACTAGGGATGTAGTTGATCAAACACTTACTGGCATACTTTAAGACTGGGCTCTGTTCTCAGTACTTACTAAAACCAGGCACATTGGTGCATAGCTCTAATTCCAGCCCAAGGGAGGTGGAGTTCAGAAGTTCAAAGTCATACTTGGCTACATTGTGAGTCTAAGGACAGCCTAGGTTGTGTGAAACCTTGTCTGGAGACAGATAGAAAGAATGTTTCTTTTGCATTTTTTTCTAACTCTATTAATGCAGTTCTTCAGCATGAACTTTGTAAATTACAACATTGTGTTGCAATGGCAAAAAGTTGGGCACTTTAACATAGACAAAGGCCCGAAGATGGAAGTTGAGAAACTGAAAGGTTAGAGTGAAGTGGAGAACTAGAAGAAATGTGGGGCCCTGGTCAAATAGGGTTCTTGCATGTTAACTGCTTACCTGTACCTATAAGAACAATTGAAACACAAGGCTGACAATGTATCTGAAATTTCAATAATTCACCATGGCTAGTGTACAAAATAACTGATGGGAAGGACAGTAGGGTGTGTGTAAGTAATGGGATATCAACTACCAGATTATTTCAAAAGGCCAGGTAAGAAAATTTTCCTTAAGATAGTGACAAGGACTTTCAGAAAAGTAGCTTCTACTTAGAAGTTTTTTTTCCTTCTGTGAATAACAGAAAATCAAGAGAGATATAATTACAATTTCCTCTGAAAGTCTAGACATGGCAATGAAAAGCCAAGACTGTGTTCTGTTGTGGGAGGAACCCAGACTCCTTCTATTTGATTCCACTATTCAGACCCCTATTCCTTAGCTATTTCCATGATCTAATATGGTTGATCCAGGGGCCATCACCATGTCTGCATCCTTGTTAGCATAGAAGAGGAAAAATGAGAGGCAACTTGCATTGAAGAAGGTTCTAGGAACATATCACATATTCCATTGACCACAAGTCAGCCTTATGTCTGAATTTAGCTGCAAGGAAGTTTTAAAAACAATAGGCTTTGCTCAAGGAAATCATGTGTTTAGTTAAAGACCAGAGTTCTAATACTTAAAAAAAGGAGATGCAGAGGAAACTAGAAGTCTGTCCTAGACAAGGTTTATAGAATTTAATCATAGCATGTGGGCATAGAAAAGAAACAGGAATTGAGGTTCTGAGTTCTGCCAATAAAAGAATGTTGTAGTGATATTTCGTCTGTAATCTAAGAAATCCAACTTGTCTGAAGACCAGAGTGCAGAGCTAAATCACTAGTTATCCAAAGAGGCCATGCAGTTGTGACATACACCTTTAATTCCAGCACTCGGGAGGGAGATCTCTGTGATTTCAAAGCGACCCTGGACTACACTAGATTTGAGACTACCCAGTCTCAAAGAGAAACAGAGTCAGGCTGGTGGCTCACACCTTTAATCCCAGCACTTGGGAGGCGGAGACAAGAGTGATATGGCTGGGTGGAAAGAGGACTATAAGGCAGGAAGAGACAGGAGCTCAGATGCAGTCTGAGGATCATAGAGATGAGTGCAGTGTGAGGTTTTGTAGAGAAAGGATGGCCCCTTTGGTCTGGGCATTAATAGAGGTAAGAACTCTCCCGTGGCTGGCTGCTCTGCTTCTCTGATCCTTCAGCTTTCACCCCTGATAGCTAACTCTGGGTTTTTACTATTAAGAACAATTAGAATTGGTGCTACAGAATGCACCTAATTATGCTCTAACAGATTCTCTCCCTTCACCCTGTTGCCACTCACCTCTGTTCTTCTCTAAGCACAGATCATAAATGGAATGCGTTACTAATCTTCTAAACACACTGGTGATGGATGCAGGTTTATGACACCAATTCGGGAGATCCATTCTAACAGTGTAAATACAAAGTTGCAATGAGGAAGTATAAGGCCTGGCAAGGTTCCCCTCAAAACGTGAGCTTAATTCAAATTAGAGCACTTCAAGCTTCAAATTTACCCTAGCGCTGAGAATGACAGTAGGGTGGTAGGACCTTTCAGGTACTGATTCCATAGAAGTATAGAGTATGTGTGGAAGATGGGGGAGTGCTAAGGTGTACATGCTCTATGTGCATGTACACCTTTGTGTCAGAAGAGGACATCAGCTCCCACTATGGATGGTTGTGAGCCACCCGTGTTTGCTGGGAACTGAACTTATGACCTCTGGAAGAACCACCAGTGCTCTTAACCTCTGAGCCATCTCTCCAACGCCCCCTCCTTTTTTAAAAGATGGGGACTGAAGCGGCTAGAGAGTGGCTGACAGCATTGACTGCTCTTGCAGGGCTTTACTCAGCCGCAGCTCGCAACCATCGAGAATAAGAGTCCCCAGAAATCAGATGCAGCCTTCTGGCCTCTGCAGGCATTCGCTCTCACACATATACATACATAGACATAAATCAATTAAATCTTTTTTTAAAATAATTTATTTAACTTTATTTTATGCGTGTTGGTATGAAGGTGTCAGACCCCCTGAAACTGGAGTTACAGACAGTGGTGAGCTGCCATGTGGGTGCTGGGAATTGAACCTGGGTCCTCTGGAAGAAGCAGTCAGTGCTCTAAACCACTGAGCCATCTCCCTAGCCCCCAAATCAATTAAATCTTAAAAAAAAAAAGATGGGGACTTACTAACCACGTCACCCAGTCTATCTTGAACTCTTGAGTTCATGCAGTCCTCTGCCTCAGCCTCCAAAGTAGCTAAGACTACAGGTAAGCATTACTGTGTCTAGCTAAAGAGATGGCTAATCTTAAAATTAATGAAATAAACTATATGCAGATTCCAGAATTGGCTATACCTATTGTCCTAGTTAGAGTTACTATAGCTATGACGAAACACCATGACCAAAAAGCAAATTGGGGCTGGGCGGTGGTGGTGCATGCCTTTAATCCCAGCACTCGGGAGGCAAAGGCAGGCGGATCTCTGGGAGTTCGAGGCCAGCCTGGTCTACAAGAGCTAGTTCCAGGACAGGCACCAAAGCTACAGAGAAACCTTGTCTCAAAAAAAAAAATCAAATTGGGGAGAAAGAATTTATTTGGCTTACACTTCCACATCACTGTTCCTCACCGCCCACTGCCTCCCCAGTGCTAGAATGACAGACTTTCACCAATATACAAACAATTTATTGATTAAGCCATTTCACCAGCCCTAACTGATCTAGTTTTGTTCTTGAACACTACTCCCATTCCAAATAGTATGGGTGTGAAGGAAGAGAGGACAATGGGAACTTAGTTTATAAACTGAGTGTCTTACTAATATTTGGGTCTGGGTGACAGCTCAGTGAGTATAGGGCTGGCCTGTGCAATGGTGAGGGCATCAGTTCAGATCTCCCGAACCCATGTGAAAGCCAGACTGAGCTTGTGATCCCAGTGGTTCCATAGCAAGGTGAAAAGACAAGCAAATCCTCGGAAGGTCTTGAGCCAGGTAGGCTGGCATGTAGAACAGCGACAAGAAGTTCCTGTGACCAACCAGATGGAAGCTGAGGACTGACACCTGACCTTGTCCTCTGACCTTCATGTGTACTTGGGAGGCATGGACTGTGGCACACACATGAACACGCACACATCCATGAAGACTTTTAAAAGGGAATTGGGTTTTCCTGAGTTTCCCCTTTTAAGAATCTGGTCTCTTTCAAGAAAATTCTCAGTCTTCCCCTTTCTTTCCTCCCTTGTCTCTTGCCTCTCCTAAAATGACAATCTGATGACAGCAAGTGCTCACGGGACCTTGTGGTGGGCGGGGCAGGACAATGAGAGCTCAGCTCTGTACCACGCACATAGGTCCTCACCAAGCTGAAGAAAGTTTTTGACTTTCTGTTCTAGAACATCCCCACTGCTGAGATCGAGGTTCCAGCCACTGACCTGTGTCAGGAAAACCCACAGAAGCATACAACCCCTAAGCTCTATAGGCCTGCTAGACTGCTCTGCTTTACCGGGAAGGGGGCATGTTATAGGAACATGTAGATTCTCCTACATGTCCCAACTAGATTTCAGAGGTATCTTAAGATAGCAGATTAGACCGCTTCTGCCACTAAATACATCTCTACCATATTAAAAATGGTATAGAGTCAAATTCAAGGCCTCTCCCCAGAGAAGAGGACTTTCTCTAATACCCCACCAACTTGGATCCTTCTATGACTATACCTTCCCCTCTGCCATTTCAGGCTGGAGGGGAAAGGGCAGAACAGGAAGTAAGGTTCTGCAGAAATAAAGCCATCTTCCCAGTTTTCACAGACCCAAAGCAAAATCCTTTTCCTTCCTGATAATGACTTTGTCTCAGCTTCCCTAAGGTGTGGTATATAGGAAATCCCACATTCACCATTACCAATATCTGGATTTTTTTTTAAAAAAATGCTAACATGGCTTCAAAATTGTATATGACCCCCTCTTTTGAAAATGTCTGGTTTTCTAGGGCTGGAGAGATGGCTCAGTAGTTAAGAGCATTGGCTGCTCTTCCAGAGATTCTGAGTTCAGTTCCCAGCAACCACATGCTGACTCCCAGCCATCTATAATGGGATCTGATGCCCTCTTCTGGCATATAGGTGTACATGAAGACAGAGCACTCATACATAAAATAAATAAATAAAATTTAAAAGAAAATGTTTGGGTTTTTAAATGTGATTGTGTTTTGGAGAACCAAAACTCTATTTTTAGAAATCAAAGTTGCTGCTTGATTTTCTTTTTTCTTTCCTCCCTCCCTTATTTCCAGTCTTCTGCTCTTTTTTTAAAAAAAATTATTTCTTTATTATATGTGTATGGGTGTTTTACTGCTTGCACCACATGCAGCAGGGGCTCTGGAGGCCAGAAGAGTGCCTTGGACTCCCCGAGTTGGAGTTACACTGTGAGTGACCACGTGGATGGGTTCTGGAGAGCCAACCAGGGTCCGAGAGAACCACTGCTTTTAACTGCTGAGCCATCTTGTCAACCCCCATTCTTTCTTGATTTTGAATTTTTGATGCCACAGTTCTAGTCATTTTTAGGATAATAATTACTTCTTCATGACCAAGAAGAAAGTTCCAAAGGGATATTAAACAGAAGTGTTTTAAAAATCTCTCACAAAATTTTTTGTGTAAAGTTGCCAACCCTTTCATCCACATAGCCTTTCTTGTATCTCGTATTCTTTCATGGGAGGACAAATTTATCTTCGTTTCGGAATACCAGTAGTAATAAAATAAAAAGGTCGTAACTTTGTCATACTTCAGTTTCAGAACTCAGTTTGGCAGTGACTTGGAAGTAAGAGTTCTCATAATCAACACCAACACCATTTATTCAGTATATGAATTCTAGTTGGAAAAGAAATGTGAGCAAGTTCTGGAAAGCAGGCAGGGTCCGGAAAGGCGCTCTGGGATAAGTGGAAGGATGGAAACCGTGCCTACGTTTGAAAAGCATTAAATCTGGAAGGAAGCTGTAATCAACATGTACATTTACCACTAAAATCGTGGACTCGGGTTTGTCATCATGAAATTTCTGCCGTGGAGACTTGTAGAAAATTTAAAGGTTACAAGAACCTGCGCTTCGAGGCTGGGCTCATTCCATGGTAACTGGGAGGGCGGAACGAAATACACTTCCTTAAGAAGCACTGGGAACGCTAGCACACGCGTTCTGCTGAATTTTGGGCCTCGCCTCCCGCCTTCCGCCGTCACGTGCGGACCGCAGCAGCCGCGTAGTTAGGTGGGGGAGGCTGAGCCGGGCGCCAGCCAAGGCAGGAAGGGAGGTGGCTGCCGAGCCATTCTTAAAGGGGCCCGAGAGATCCTGCAGCGACGGGCCGCTGACGGCCGGAAGGAAAATGGTGAGTGGCGCGGAGGGCGGCACCGCGGGGCTGAGCGGGCTCGCTGGCCCTTCCCGACTTCCAGCGGCGGCCGGAACGACACCCCCCCCCACCGCGCCGCGGGCCGCCGGTTGAAACGTGGCCTCCGTGGACAGGGGTCTGGCCCTTGTGGTCCCCGCGGCGGGACGGGCTGGACCCGAGGGGCGGCGTTGGCGGCGAGCGCTTGGGTTCCGATTGCATTCTGCCCTAGCCCAGGCTTCTTTCTGCTTGCATCCCCCCAGTTTCCCGCTGAATAGAACCCGATTCCCGCATTCTTCAAGTCGAGGCCATTGGAACCCATGTGACCGGAGGTTCTATGGTTTCGCCTGTAAGCAACTGTCAGAGATTTAGTTTTGCTGCGTCTGGGTCCGTGGCTTCAGTTCTCCTTGACGATGGACCCCAAGCTTAAAGATAAAAGTGGAGAATTAAGTCAGTTGCCATCAAGGATCTTCTGGATCCTTCCCAACGTGCTTTTTAAAATACGGTCAAGTTCCATGGAAACAGCAACAGGAGAACACTGTTGTTTTCTGTAACTCCTCTCTTGGAAACCACTTCCATCTACTGCTATGCGCTAGCAGGTCTTGCCGTGGTCATTGAACCCAGGAAAAGTCGTGGGTTTTCATCATTACGACCTTTAAACCACATTCCAGGGTGCTGACACTCCTGTTAGAAGCATTCCTTCAGTCCATGCTTCCCCCTAGGCTTCTGGGATTCAGAACTCCTGACTTCTCCTCCTCCTCCTGCTGATGCATCTGTTTTCCTTGGATTCCGTTCTCCGTTTCCTGGACTGTGCTCATAAGAACCCTAGCTAGGCTCCATCCTGAGGCTTCATTTTCTATTGTGTTTCCTTTTGCTGAATTCCTCCGTTTATCGCCTACTTTTGAGTTGACCTATGAGTTCCTATCTCTGACCTTACTTCTGAGATCCAACCAGAAGTTATATTCCACTTTTTGGTTAACATTAACGAAATATTAACCAAATAACTCAGGAAACAAAGCCGTGCAGTGGTGGCTCATGCCTTTAATCCCAGCACTCGGGAGGCAGAGGTAGAGGTATCTCTGTGAGTTCGATTGAGGCCAGCCTGGTCTATAAGAGGTATTTCCAGGATAGGCTCCAAAGCTATAGAGAAACCCTGTCCTGAAAAAAACAAAACATATACTCAGGAAACACTTGACCATACAGATACCACAGAGGCTCTTCAGTTTGTCCAAAAATAACTCATAGTCCTCCTGCCCCCACATCTGATCTTCATTCAGCCAGAATTCTGTAACTTGATTAAAGGTGCCATTTGTGTCTGTTCCACAAGCCAGAAGTCTAGAAGTTGTCTTTGTAAGCCTTTATTCCCTCCATATCCAATCTAGCCCAATTCCTATGTAGTGACTAAGGGAAAGAGCTATAGCTGCCAGGCTACCTGGTTGCTTCCTGAGTCCACTAACCTGTATGTCTTATATTTGGGGGAAGATGCCTGTAGCCTGTCTGGTGCCTTACATTTCCTGCTAAATGGGGATGGTTAGTGTAGGTGATATGGTGTGGAGCACAAAGCAGGAATCAGCCTTGTGCTCCATACATGGCAACTGTTGTGTTTTTTTAAAAGAAGCGGTGACCCAGCAGCTTGCTGCAGCTTGCTGCAGGTCCCCAGACCACGCGGTCTCTGTGGCGGGCGGGCGGCCACGCGGCTAGTCTCCGGGTCCCCATATGGGCTGTGCGGCGGTACGGATGGACAAAAAGAGCTGGGTAGGCGCACTATGCCTACCCATTTATTAGATGGGTGATGGAGGAAAAAAGGAGAGAGAAGATAAAGAGATAGAGACAGGGAGATAGAGGGAAGGGGGGAAGAGGGAAGAGAAGCAGCTGCTGCTCCCGTGAGAGCGGAAAAGGAAGAGGGGCAGAGTTAGGGTCAGAGGCTGGAAGCTGGGAGTGGGCGTGGCCAATAAGAGGCCAGATACTACAGTAACTTAACTGATGTTCCTCAGTTCTTATGCTGATGTTCAGCCTCTCAGCCGCTTGCCATCTCTTATCTGAAATGGTAACTGGTGCTGCTGTGTTCTTCCTGGCTCTCTGCCTGTTTGCTGCATATCAAAACAAATATGATCTTATCAGAATTCAAATATGGCCATATTTGCCTGCCCCACAATACCTGCAGCGTGTTGACAGCTTCGATTTGCCGATGATGGGATAGAAATCTGAGCCCTCCAGGCCATAGCCTTGGTCCTTGCTCCATTGTGGGCAGCTGAGTCACACTATCGTCTCATGATTTGGGCTGCTATGCTCACTTCAGTCACTTTAGATGGCTTTTCCTGTGACCGTGGTGTTCTTCACCACCGTCAGTTCTCAAAGCATCTGTGCTTCTCCATGCTAGCATTTATCATAGGGACCAGTCTACAAATTTTTTGCCTGGTCTTTTTGATATAGGTCTCTTCTCTACTAGACTATAGTGTAAGCTAGCACTTACCACAGTGTTGGTGCTCATTAACTATTCATTTATTGAATACACCAATAAATGGAACCTTTGAGCTCAGCTATCTTAAATAACATTTATTACCTAGAATTGTCTCTATAGCTTCGTATTCACTCTTAACCACTTCCAAATGAGTAAGAGCTGACCAAGCTGAGTCCATTCCCTTCTCTCCCCGCCCTTTCCTTTTTAGAAGAGACAGTTGATTCTCCTGCCGCAGCCTCTAAGTGCTGAAACGACGGACATGTGCCACCACTCCTGGTTTCTGAGTCTTTCTTTAAAAAAAAAAAAAAAAAAAATTTATTTATTTATTAAGTATACAGTGGTCTGCCTGCAGGCCAGAAGAGGGCACCAGATCTCACTACAGGTGATTGCTGGGAATTAAAGGGTCCTGACCTTTGGAAGAGCAGACAATGCTCTTAACCCCTGAGCCATCTCTCCAGCCCCTGAGTCTTTCTTGTAGAATGGGGTTTTGTTGTGGCTTTGGGAAGGGAGAAAACACACTGAATTACACAAATTAAATCAAGGCATGTTTTCATCTTTTTCACCATGCTGGGGGTCACATGAGGCAAGTAGCTACCAAATAGAGTTACACATTGAATGTGTTTTCATGGGTTCCTGGCCCTGTGATGTCATGCTTATACTTGTGGCTCTCATTATCAGAGCTGAAAGGTAAGACTCTTATGTCAAATTGGTTTTGTCTAAATAAAAATCAAAAGCTTCATTATATTTTTGATCAAAGAAGATTGAATCTTAGCTTCAGAAGTTCCCTATGACTCAGCATCTCTGTAAATACAGGTAGAAGACTAAACATATATCCCAGCAGTGCTATTTTCTGTTGGCTAGAGCCCTTGGCTGGCGTATACTTCCTGATTGTGTAATTGCACATCCTATGACCACACGTCACATCTTACTGATATCAGAGTTCAGAATTTTAAGGACAGTTAAAGTGATAGCCGTTTCCTGCTTTAGTGAATGCTGTCTTTAGTCCGACAGAGGATCAAGCACCCAGGCTTCCATTGCATTTTTTTTTCAAACTCAAGATTGGAAGCCTTGGTGCTTTGAGGTTCTGATGAGAATTTTCCAGATTTTCTTGAAGGGGAAACTTATATGAAAAGTTTAAAGTAAGTGAACTTTTTGCAGCTTGACTCAACCAGCTGTAAAAAATGTAAAACAATGAGGGGATTTGGACATTAGTTAGATGTTGGAGACTAGAATTCTGGGAGGGTTTTCAAGCAGAACAACTACAATGTTTATGTTTCTCATGACAGGTGATGTCTTTCAAGTGACAAATAGTACAATGTTTCCAGGTGAATGACCTGTAGCCTTTGGGTGAGACAGTCCATTGGGCTTAGTGATGTCCTGTGGGCAGTGAATGCAGATGGCAGTGATTGGAGCTGAATGACTAATGCATAGGATTTCACTATTCTGGTCTCCACACTGGTATGCTTTGAAAGGTTCTTTTAATTAATTTCATTTTTTTTTCCTTTTTTGGAGACAGGGTCTCACTCTGTAGTTCCAACCTTTCCCAAACTCAGAGCTCTTCCTCCTCCTCTCTAGTGCTGGCATAAAAGGTGTCCACCACCATGCCTGGCTGACTTTGCAGCTTTCCCACTGTAAGCGTCACAGCATGGCATGGTGGCACCCACTTGCAATATCTATGCTACTGGAGAGGCTAAAGCAAGGAGGGTCACAAGTTTGAGCTAGTTTGGACAAAAAAAAAAAAATCCTGTCAAATACCAGCCAGCTGAGGGCTGGGGTGATGGGTGAGTATTAAAGTAATTACTGTACAAACACAGGATCTGAGCTTGAAGCTCTGGAACTATGAAAAGCCATAATCTCAGTGATCCAGCAGCTGGTGGGAGGCAGAGGCAGGAGAATGCACAGAAGCTCATCGTCTAGCTAACATAGTATGCAGAGGGATCCTGTCTCAAATAGTGGAAGACTAAGACTAGCACCCAAAGGCATCCTCTGATTCACATATGCACATAGAATTTCTATCTGTGCACCTGAAGACACAACCAGCTAACTAACCAGCAACAAAACAGCTAGCTGGATGTCATAACCATGCCCTGTAATACTAGCATTTAGGACGCTGAGGCAAGAGGGTTGTTAGTTTGAGGCCAGCCTAGGCTACTTACCAAGATTCTCAAACAGAACAAAACAAAAAGCAAAAACAAAGCTAAATAAAAATATAAAACTATTTCTGTCCTCTTGTTTGTGGCGATAAATTGTACAACTAAAAGAAGAAAGCATTTGATGATTTCTGAGGAAGATCTGTTATTATTTCTTCATAATCTCTAAGCATTTCTTTTGGCTTTTTTATTTATTTCATCTGCTTTTGCTTTTGTATGTTTGTTCTTCTTTTTCAAGGAAATAGATTATTGAGTACACCACAAGGGGATTGGACTGAGCAGTCACGAGAGTATTGCCTGTCTTTTTGTACATTCTTTTGTTGCTTTTTAAAGACAGGGTTTCTCTGTGTAGCTCTGGCTGTCCTGTAACTTGCTCTGTAAACTAGGCTGGCCTCAAACTCAGAGATCTACCTGCCTCTGTCTCCTGAGTGCTGGGATTAAAGGTGTGCACCACCACTGCCCAGCTAAAGATTTATTTATGATTTATTTTATATGCATGAGTGCTCTGTCTTCATGCCCGCTAGAAGAGGGCAGCAGATCTTATTACAGATGGTTGTGAGTCACCAGTGTGGGTGCTGAGAACTGAACTCAGGACCTCTGGAAGAGCAGCCAGTGCTCTTAACTGATGAGCCATCTCTCTAGCTCTCCTATTGTACAGCTAATTTTATATCGTTGTAGTCAACTAATATATAAATTGTTCATTTTTACTGTTAGGTTTATTTTTATTTTCTTCGTAATTGTGAAACTCCAAAAAGTAAAATGATTTTCTTGTTCTTGCCACGCAGTATGAAATCCTGTGCTTGCTTATCTGATGCAGGTGACAGTCCTTCACTTCCACTCTTCTGCCTGCCTCTCACTTCACATAAAATGATTGTTAGTATGTGCATAGTTTTTGAAATGTTTATTAGCCAAACAGGATTAAAGTGAAGCTCACACTAGAGATGAACAGGTATGACTAATCCATGTAGATCCAAAGGTTGGTAGATTTGAAAGTTCTTTAACGTGCACAAATATTGAAGTCATGGCATTTTAAGTGTATGTATCCCCCTCTCTCTTGTAGAGTGAGTCTTTGGTGGTTTGTGATGTTGCTGAAGATTTAGTGGAAAAGCTGAGAAAGTTTCGTTTTCGGAAAGAAACCCACAATGCTGCCATTATAAGTAAGCTGAAGTTGCTTCGAAACTCTATGGTGTGGTTTGTGTTCTCCTGCAGTTCCTTTGACTGTGCCAAGCCTTTAGAAAGTAACAGTTCTCCCATCGGCTGTATTTGTCACCTCTGCTAGCTAAGAACGTGCTTATGCTACCTCCCTCCCACCCCCCAGGTCACTGCCAACTCCGCTCAGGAGAAGCTGATTGTCTTGGTCCCTTAGGAAAGAGGTCCCCATTTGTAGTGACTTTTTCGTCTTTCTCAGGGGGCTAACATTCACACCCAAATGGTAAAGTTCCGCATCGGCCTTCTTCTAACTGTACGACTTCAGTTTTGTGGAGAGTGCTTTGCCTGTTTTCATAGCTAATACTTTGTGGGCAATGATTTAGGTGAAGGAAGGTTGAGGGACTGAAGATGTAAAAGTATAGACCTGGCCTAACAGATCCATCAGGCAGGTGGGTGTTACATCAACTGGTGACACCTTATGAATTTTGGTTCTGTTATAAATAAATATTATCATGTGGTCCTTTGGTTTTTTTATTTGTTTATTATTTTTGCTGTATGAGTGCTCTACATGTGTGTCTGCATGCCAGAAGAGGGCATCAAACCCCATTATAGGTGGTTGTGAGCCACCATGTGCCATGTGGTTGCTGGGAGACTGGAAATTGAATTCAGGACTTCTGGAAGAGCAGCCAGTGCTCTTAACCACTGAACCATCTCTCCAGTCCCTTTTTATGTTTTTTTTTTTTTTTATGGCCATGTGGTTCTTAATAGGGAAAATGTAATAGTGCTGTTTACCCCAACAGATGAGGCTGTTTGAAGTCACATTGTATGTCCATAGGATTTAATGTGAATTTAGTACAAACTCCAACATAGTTTGTTCTTTACACAGATAGAAAAGAATAAAGGCATGGGTGCCCTAAGTTTACTTTGATTTGGGTTTGGATTATTTCATTTATATCTGAATATATTTGAACAGAGGTGGAATTGGTAGTTCACTTTCTTAGACTAATGACCATATGCCATGAAATTATAATGTTGGAGAAGCTAGGGGTCTTGGGGTTCTCTCTTTTGAACCCTGGTCAGCTCTTCTTTGGCAGTTCTAACCATGTTGCACATAGAGTCTTGGTCAGAGTTACTCTTCCAAGCCTCCTTTTATTTCGAAAGATACCTGGAGTCATGAAATTCTCCATCCATGCAGTACATGTGAGGAGTTGATAGGAGTCTAAATAAGCAAGTTCCATATTGGGAATTGTACCCAGAAGTGGAAAAGCTCATACTTAAGTGTATTTATGCTGTGTTTCTTGATGTCTTAGTTATAGGTGCTCCACTCCCTCCATATAGACTAGAGCTGCATGGGTTGCATGGGCTGGGTAGTCTAGGTCACCTAGAGTCACACTTTACTTACACTGTTTTCCTTATAGTGAAGATTGACAAAGATAAACGCCTGGTGGTCCTGGATGAGGAACTTGAGGTTTGTTCAATATGCTAAATACAATTTTTATAGTTAAGCCATTATTGTTGTCTAAACAATGCTATGTTTGTTACATGTACTAAAACAAGTTCTGGACCTCCTTAAATATGTGCTAATTATGCATGAAAAGTATGGGCTAATTGTTGGTTCCACATTGTCTTGCTGATTTAACTGCCTTCTGTAAGCACTAATGAGATCCAGTGTGGTAAGTCGGAGCTGGCGGTCTGAACCTAGTAAGGATGAGTCAGCCCATGGCCGATGAGCTGTGCACAGAGTGCTGTCAAGCTAAAGCCACTGGAGGGGTAGCGGGGTTGCTGTTTCCTCTGAGGTGCTGCTCCTATCGCTCAGCCACCCAGTGTTTCCCGACAGTGGAGCATGAACATAGTAGGAACACTGTCCTATATCACATGAACATAGTAGGAACACTGTCCTATAGCACATGAACATAGTAGGAACACTGTCCTTTAGCGTTTTGTTAATAGAAGCGCTTTTGTGACGTGATAGCGACTTCCCAGCTCTTAGCAGATTGGGTGCTCAGGGGATCTTTGGGTAAGGACATGCCTCAAAATGTCTTTTCTCCGTGCTGCCAGGGCGTCTCCCCAGATGAACTTAAAGATGAGCTGCCTGAGCGGCAACCTCGATATCCTTTTCTGAGTGTTTGGGACAAGTTCTGTTAGTCATCAGGATTTTATTGATGAACCCATTTGTCAGCTTTCAAAAGATATATTTTATATGGCCTGCAAAGAGAATGGGAGGACTGTTCGGGGGAGGAAGGGGACGGTGGGGGGATGGAGGACAGCTGCGAGCAGAGGACTAGATACAGGACTGAAACCCGCTGCTATATTGTGCTGACTGAGACGCTAATAAAACCCCATGGCCACGACCCAATTAAAATGCCTATGCATGTCGTAGACAAGAACAAGGAAAGTTGATGCATTTAGATTTCGTTTTAAAAAAATTTTCTTTAATGTGCACATAGTAAAAACTGATAAAGAAAAATTAAAGCTGTACTTTTAACAAGTTTCTTTTTGAGAGGCTGCATAATTTTATATTTGTCCTTGGGGCCTGTTTTATAAACTGATATCAAAAGTGTGGCGTTAGATTGAATGAATAAGGCCATTCACTAGCTCCAGGTGTTGGTTATTGCCTGTCTTAGAGCAGGGGCTTTAGTTTCTTTAACTTGAGAAAAACCTTCATTGTGTATAGTTATAAATACCAGCATGATGACGGAAGAGTCTCTTACCCTCTGTGCTTCATTTTCTCCAGCCCTGTTGGTAAGTCACTTTCTTTAATAATGTGTACTTGGCTTTGATCCAATTGAACTATTTTTTGCTATGTTAAAAATGAAGTTGTTGGGTAGCCTAAACTGAGGTCAGTTGATGTGTGTGTTTGTCCACACACCGTATATACTCTAGAGCAGGTACCACAAGTGTTGTCTCTCAGGGCGCACTCATCTCCCTCCGCCATTCATTCCTAGAAGTGTAATTGCTGAGTTCAATCATACATTCTTATGATTCAGAAATATAATGACACCGTTTAGAATCAGAAGTATATATTTTAGTCTAGTTAAGTATGTGATCTCTGTGTGGCCGTGGTACTACGCGTGTGCTTATCTTTGTAAAAGGAGGTGCTAGGGATCTGCCTGTAATCTTGAAGATGGTCCTTGTACTATCACAGTTAAAATAGTGCTGAATAAAGTTTTTAAGTGTGAAGACTGAAAATCAGGGTCCACAGGATAGCTAGACCCATTTTAACTTTGACTTGTCTGTCTTTGTGTAGACAGTGTACAGTGGAAGAATTACAGTGTAGCCATATACATTTAGATCAAAGCTTTTATAAACTTAGTAGCAAAGGAAATCCTAACTAGATCTTTGTGAAAGACAAAGGTGATAGAAACCATCTCCACAAGCGACCTTTGTTTCTGTGCTGTGTCTTCCAGGGTGCAAGCCTGAGCAGCAGATGATGTATGCAGGGAGCAAGAACAAGCTGGTCCAGACGGCTGAGCTGACCAAGGTAGTGTCTGTGCCAGACATGTCTTCTGTAGAGGACAGAGCGGCAACTAGGCAGCAGCTACAAACGGATGCTCTCTAGCCGAAACCCTGTAACTAATGTGCTGCATAGAATAAAGCTTTTTTTTTTCATGATATTTATTGAGCTCTACATTTTTCTCTCTCTCCCCTCCCCACTTCAATCCTCCCCCAAGGTCCCCATGCTCCCAATTTACTCAGAAGATCTTGTCTTTTTATACTTTCTACTTCCCATGTAGATCATATCTATGTAAGTCTCTCTTAGTGTCCTCATTGTTGTCTAAGTTCTCTGGGATTGTGGTTTGTAAGCTGGCTTTCTTTGCTTTATGTTTAAAAACCACCTATGAGTGAGTACATGTGATAATTGTCTTTCTGTGTCTGGGTTACCTCACTCAAAATAATGTTTTCTAGCTCCATCCATTTTCCTGCAAAATTCAAGCTGTCGTTATTCTTTTCTGCTGTGTAGTACTCCATTGTGTAAATGTACCACATTTTTTTTTATCCATTCTTCGATCAAGGAGCATTTAGGTTGTTTCCAGGTTCTGGCTATGACAAACAAAGCTGCTATGAACATAGTGGAGCACGTGTCCTTGTGGCACGATTGAGCATTCTTTGGATATACCTAAAAGTGGTATTATTGGGTCTTGAGGAAGGTTGTTTCCTAATTTTCTGAGAAATCGCCACACTGACATCCAAAGGGGTTGTACCAGCTTGCATTCCCACCAGCAATGCAGAAGTGTTCCCTTTTCCCCACAATCTCTCCAGCATAAGTTGTCATCAGTGTTTTTGATCTTGGCCATAGAATAAAGCTTTGTATTAGTAGGAGAACCATAGTAAATTTTGAACAAAAATGTGTTTTTAAAATAATTTGATTTTAAAAAAGTAGCTTTCAGAATGTGAGTAGCTTCACATTGTGGTACATGCCTGTAAACCCAGCACCGGGGGTTCAAGGCTACTTTGGGCCACATAATGAGATTATCCTAAAAGAAGAAGGAGAAAAGCAAAGGTCATGGTAACTGCAAAGCTATTAGGTCTTTGGTACTGTGTGCACCATAATGTACTAGACCTGACATGCGGTCTGTACATGACTCTTACAGCTGCCGTCATCTCATTCTGTACAGGTGTTGGGATTGACGGTCATCTCTCTGTAAATAAGAAAACAGACTCATTGGATAATGGGACTTAGCACCGAGTCTCATAATCTTGAGTTTGATCCCTAGAACACACATGGTAGAAATAGAGAACCAACTTCTGCAAGTTGTTCTCTGGCCTCCATACACATACTATGGCTCATATGTGCATGCATGTGCTTGGACACAAACACACACACACACAGAGATACAAGTGTCATTTTAAAGGTAGAAAGAAAAGCAGGTTCAGAAGAGTGACTTGCTCAGGGTTGCGTGGTAGTTAGAGCTAAGATTCCGATTTACATCTGGTTCCAGATCCCATCTGTTTGATGTATCTTCATCTCCCTCTAGCCTTGTGCTCCCCGGGCTGAATTCAGATTTCTGCTAGAGAACCGTAGCTGTGGACTTTGAGTGTAGCCTCATCAAATTAGTCAACAGCTGGTGTTAGCATATGATACTCAGACTGTGAAAGCATGGCCTTATGTTTCTTCAGCTCCTCGCTGGGTTGATTTTAGATACTTATGCTTGGCTGTCTTGTCTAATGGGCAAGGTTTACAGAATTACTCTTTGAGCATGTATGTGCTGATTTAAAATTTGTGGTTCTAAAAGAGTGCAGGTTTTATGCCATCTTGACTGCTATACTTTGGTAACTTAAGTATTTAGCACTTAAAAGGAGTTAAGTATTGCTGAGAAGGTACAGCTGATTTACCCAGATTAAGTCATTGTCGTGACCAATATGAAGGAAACAGAATGTGGTATTTAATACTCAGTGCAATGTAGGGTTTGGTTTTTTAGAGTGATGGACTATGACTTCAGTTTGTTTGTTTATTCCTTCCTTAAGGTATTTGAAATAAGAAACACTGAAGACCTAACTGAAGAATGGCTACGTGAGAAACTTGGATTTTTCCACTAGTGTGAACTTCTGTGTTTCTAAAGTATTTATGTATTAACCTGACCATACTGGAACCAGACATAAACAGTTAATTTATGCCTCAGAATGCACTGTTACTTACAGTTTGTTTCCTGCAGTAAAAAATGTCTTCATTTGTGCAGTCTGAACAAAGGGGAAATCATCTTCATAGTAACGGAACTTTGTGACGTGTGGCCTTGTGTTTGTCATTGTTAGCTGGACACTTTTCTCCAGGGGCGATGTGCACCCTCGTGACTAATTTCTGTGATTTATGGTTCAAGATGTACTGTTTGCAGACACTAGTGGAAGGTGGCTTTAGGCTATGATACACAACATCCTTTGACCACCCTTGGGCACGGGCAGTCTATAAGTGCAAATAGCGTTCCATCACTTGTCACACCATCCAGGTTCCTTCAGGCTAAAGTCTCAACCTGGCCGATTTTGAGCCAAGAACAGTGATTTAGTAGAACCTCTGTTGCACTTTCCATAAGTTTTCCTTCTCTCTTGGTTTCCTGTAGCTTTGTAATCAAGTGTAGAAACTATATCAATCACTCATTTTTAAGGTCTGTGAGTTGGATTTTATGGTAGTGTTAGGATTTTTAGGTTTTCTTCTTATGAGAAATAGAATCCTAGTCTTAGAAACTGGTGAGTTATATAATCAAGGGCTTCATTCCTAATTATGTCACTAATAGGGAACTTAGAATGTGGCTTAGTAACACTATAAAACACCTCCTAATGTCTTGTGAGCACCGTTTTAAATATGTTAATACTGTGCCTTTGATTTGTCAGCATTAACGTTAGCTTAAGACTTCTACACTGCCAGTATTCTAAATTTGGCAAAATTAATACTTTTTTAAAAGTTCGAGTAAAACAATTTTCTAATATGTATAACTGAAGTTTGTAATAAAACCAACTTGTTATTTTTAAAGTTCCAGCTATCTGCCCAGAGTCATGAATATGTGGTAGGTGAGAATTATGATTTGGGGTATAATCACTATTAGTTTTGTGCCATATGTAAGCATTACTTAAAACGTTGGTCATAGTTAATAACAACATATCAATTTATCCTAAATGTCAGAAGAAATTCTATTATGGACAAAGGCAGTCATGTTAGATGGTAGCACCATTGTTACGAAACAAGACTTCTAATCTACTTGCAGTTATTACGTTACACTTAAGAAAACATGTAAGAAACTGCTGAATAGTAATTTGATTTAAAGAGAAAAGTAGAGAGACTATAGAGGCTGATCAAATTCTTATATTAAGAAGGTAATCATTTTGAGCTGGGCAGTGGTAATGCACACGCCTTTAATTCTAACACTTGGGAGGCAGAGGCAGGAATCTCTGAGTTCGAGGCCAACCTGGTCCACAGAGCTAGTTCTAAGACAACCAGGGTACACAGAGAATCCCTGTCTGTCTCAAAAAAAAAAAAAAACCTAGCAAAAGCATTTTTACGTTGGTGCAGTTAGTTCATTGCATACTGTTTGTCTTACTTAGGGTTCTGTGCCAGCTTTACTGGAGGAAAGGTAATTGGACTTTCACAGTGGAATAGCATGTGTTGTGGTCCCAGCTGTGTGTTTATTAACCTGTATGTCAGGAAGCAATTGCAAGTGCTAAAGGAGGTGTTTGCATTGGCTCATGGATGAAAAAGTTCCTTTATTTCAGTTTCCAAAGAATGAGAAAAGTTCACCCAAGAAGTTTAAGATACTATGCAGGTTTTTTGTTAGGGGCTAGAGAATAGCTTGCTTATAATCCTACAGAAAGCAAATGGATCCAAGTAGAGAGTAACTTTAATGTTTTTGAATGAAGCAAACAAGGTTTTGTTTCAGCTGGTTGCATAAGTATGCTGTTGAAAGTAGTGCTACAAGAGTGTACATTTTTAATACGGTTCCTTATTTTGGCTTGCACATTTAACTTAGTTTTGGAAATCTGGAAGTCCTCTATCAGGTTGATGGCACTGAGCTGCCCTGCCATACACAGGACTCTCCAGTCTCCAGCAGCGGCACCGCGGCTGTCAGCAGCTTGCTTCTTTTCCAACCCTTCCCAGTAAGTGTGCCTTTTGGAAGGCAGCACATTGGATTGGGTCATCAGCTGAACATTTGTACATTTTTATTCTGCCTGTCCTTAACGCAGGTTTGTAAGTCCTGTGCTCCTCAGGTGTTTATCTACATTTCCACCTAGCTAAAATTTACATTCTTTTAAAGTAGTTTTATTATTTTTCTACCTTTCCATAAAGAGTATGGAATTCCATAATTCCAGCTTTTACACTCCATGTCTTTCTGGAACAACCATTCCTACCTTAAATCTTAATTTTTCCTTTTTGGAAGCCACTCTTCCCAGGAACGTCTTTCGTTTTCTAAGTCAGCATTGGTTCGGAAATTTCTGATCTTCTCTAAGTTGTGCATAGCATCTAATGTCAGAACCAACTAAGAATTACAAGGTGTATTTAATACAGTTTTGTGACAACATGGGTGATGTGTGAAGAAAGGTATTCTCAGGTTACTGTGCTGAAATTCCAAAATGTCTGAGTTTTGAACAGTAATCATTTTGTTCTGATATTGAAGCAATTATGTTATGAAAAAAGCTGGTTGACTGTTTTGTTTAATTGACTTCTAAACTCTGAATTGTCTATCTGAAGAGCTTACTGGATGCCTAGTGCAGTTAAACATTCTCTTGTGTGAGGGGTGTTACTAGATTGTTTCTCATTACAAAATAATTTGTAGCAAAATGTGTGTGAGCATTTCCCCTCCCTTTTGTCTCCTATTTTCAGGAGCCAAACTTAGCCATAAACTGTATTCTGGTCTGACACTTTCACTAACGGTTTCCAGTTAGAGGAGTTTATTGCCAAATTAAACTTGGCTTTTATCCCACCCATACAGAAACTAAGAAAGGTGCACATAAGAAATGTTTGGACACTTGTAAAACGTGTGTGAGGGCATCAGTCCTATATGGATTAGTGAATAGATATTTTCATAAGGGTTGAAATGCCAATATTTGGGAAGTAGAGTATATTCTATCAGTTCTATTGAGTGTTAATATGGTTGTATTCCTTATTTGTTCTCTAGACTGATAATACTGGAATCCATAAAGTTTGAGCCTTTACAACTTATGTGAAGAAATGTTGCAAACATTTCTGGATGAATCTTATTTTGTATTTCTGGAAGAATGTAAATAATCTCCTAGGCCTCTTCGTGCTGACGGTTCTAAGGCAAATGTTTGCTAGGCCATTTGACATTTCAGATCAGTGAGCATATTCCTGTAATGTTTAAAACAGTTACATTAAGCCTGTGATAGAAACAGTTTCTTGCTTTTTAGAATATAAATACTTGAATATTGTTTGAGATCAACATGCCAGGGCAAGTCCCACTGATTTTGATGGTCCAATATAATCTCATTCAGGAGGCTTGAAACATCGGTGGTTTAGTCTTGTGGATTTTCACAGTTCTCTGTCGTTGTTTAAGAAAACCAACAACTGGCACTACTTCTTAAGCTGTGTTTCAGTCTCTGCTAGTTCATACCGCATGTTTATTTTGGAGTCTTTGGTAAGCATGGTGCTTGTATTGGTTTAAATAAAATGCTAACATGAAAGGACATCTTGTGTTTCGTTTTTCATTTGCCTTGTACCACCTCCTGTGAGTTTCTGTGAGTCACGTGCCCATTTAGCAGTTTACTTTGTTGGGGAAAACCAAATAACAAAAAACAGGAATCCTTGGGCAACTTGATGGAGTGAGAACAAAATGGCATGGGCCTTCCTAAAACTTGGTCTGATGCAAAAATGATGGATTTGTAAGAAATACCAGTGAACAGCAGTAGGGACAGAAGGAGCAACTCCAGATGCTGAGCCTGGCCATGAAAGGGCTTTAGTTAGGAGTTAGGAGGTCTGTGTGCCTCCAAGCAATCCCCTGTCATTGTTTACACTCAGGCACTCATCCTGCCTAAGGGGCTGTGCCTAAGGGTGTAGCCATGGGTGTTTATTAGAATGGATACATGCAAATCCCTAATAGCTCTATAGTTTACCATGTACTGTTTGTGATTAAATCTGTTAATAGTCACAGTTTGTTTGGGTTATGAAAGGAGTAATTAATGCCTTCCTTTAAGACTCTCAGAAGGAAACCTGACCACAGCCAGGAAACACTTTTCTTATCTCTCAAATTTGGTCATTTAGCTACTCAAAGAGCCATTTTTTTTTATTATTATTTCACTAAAAAATATGCCTCCTCCCCCCGGCCAAATCCTTATTGGTTTTCAGCAGCAAAAAGTGTCTCAGGTCCTGACACTGGCCAAGAGTGGTTTTCACATGGAAATTACTTGAGTGGACACTGCATCCCAGTGCAGTGTGTTTTTAGCTATACCAAGGATCACTTAGTTGGAAGATCTGTTGCTGAGCACGGTGGAGTCTGTTCTTACCTAGACATCTGTCTTGGTCTGTTGTGTGGTGGTATGTCAGAATCCCTACAGCTATATCATTTATGAAGTATACAAGTTGTTTTGGAGACTGTGAAGTCCAAAATCAAGGCGCAGACTCCAAAGGGCCCCTTGCTGCATCTTAGCATGCAGAAGGTAGAAAGGGTCAACACCGTTCCCGGTGTTCTTCTGTACTGACCGTTACTTCATTCATGAGGCCTGACGGCCCTGCTTCATAAGCCTGCTCCTCTGGCTTCTAAGTTTTCTGGGCTTGGTTTGATTTGGTTTTGGGGGCGGTTGGAGGGTTCAAGACTGTGTAGCCCTGGCTGTCCTGAAACTCTGTAGACCAGGCTAGCCTCAAACTCAGAGGTCCCTGGCCTCTGCCTCCTGAGTGCTGGGATTAGAGGCGTGCTCCACCATTGCCCAGCTACATGTAAATTTTCAAGACATGAATTTTAGGGACCATGTCAGATGACAACAGCAGCTAGGTACAGATATTCATTCACTATAAGATGGTCTCTGCACTGCTTCTTCCTTCTCTGCACCTGTGTGTTCTTATCCCTCCTCCAGCCCCAGTACATACTCTGCTTCCAGCCCCAGCTGACTGAACCCAAAGGCAGTCAACTTCTATGGTATCGCCCAGTGGGTAGTAAATAATGATCTGGGTCAACCATTCTTATAAATAAACAGCCGGCTGTGGAAGCTGAATGTGAGGGTGCTGTTAAGGGAGACGGCATGTGCAACCCCCAGAGGCCAGCCTGGTCTACAGAGAGTTCCAGGACAGCCAGGGATACACAGAGAAACCCTGTCTCAAACCCTCCGCCCCCCTAAACAAAACAAAGCAAAACAAAAAACAACCCCCCCCAAAAAAACAAAACAGAAAACTTGCGGAGCAGCAATCACCAGTGAAAGCAGGACCTTTAGGCAAAAAGCCTCAGCACAGAATAAAGCAGCAGTCATAATGGCTGAATCCTGCTAAGTAGGGAGCTCCAAATTAAATTGCCACATTTGGGTTTCCACTCCAAGAGCTTCCTTTGATCCAGGGCCACTCTTCAGTCCCTTCTTCTTGACACCTGGATGCCCATGTTTTCTAGATCCTCTGCATGTCTATTAGCAGAAAACCTCAATTTCTACAGTCAATGTGGGCAGTTGTTTGCTTGTATACAGAAGTGTAAATAGAAGTTTCTCTGTCCTGCAGCCATTTTAAATAATCACTCAGAGGCTTAATATTAATTACAAAATGCTTGGCCAAACAGCTCAGGCTTACTACTAACTAGCGCTTACATTTAAATTAACCCATTTCTATTAATCTATATTTGCCTCGTGGCTGTGGCTTTTACAGGTCCGCTGGCATCTTGCTTCTTGGGCAGCTGGCTTGGTCTCTCTCCACTCCGCCCTTCTTTCTCACTGTATTCAGTCTGGCTTCCCTGCCTAGCTGTATTCTGCCTTGCATAGGTCAGAGCAGCTTCTTTATGGAGCAATGGGGGTAAAACATTCACAGCACAGAAGTGCCGAACTACAGGACCAGCTCTAGGCCATCCGCCACTGTGGTCTGGATTCACACTCAGCCCAGCTTACGCATCCGCCCTGTATCTCAGCTTCGCCCGCCTGCCCAAACAGTGACCTTCAAAAGCCACCTTGATGGCCTTTGAAACCACAAAATGCTGTCTGTTGAACTAAATAGAGGCTTCTTTAAAATAAATAAATAAGCAAAAGGAAGAAAAATTCCTCAAAGAAATTCATTGTGACATTTTGGCTATATTTTCTCTGTCTCTGAATATACATATTTTTCTTTCTCTGGCCCCTTCGCTTCTCTAGTGACTCATTCTGAATTATACTTGCTTTTTTTCAGGTAATAAGGATTCCAGTCTATTATTTTTTTTTCTTTTAAATGTCCTCTTTTGCCCTCCCTACCACTCCACTTCACCTTCAAATATACATAATGTTGAGAATGCTTCTGTTCAGGGCCAGAAACATCTGTACCATACTAGCATCCCGCCTAATGCTCCAGTACTAACCGTCTCTGGTTCCTCTGCAATCCGGAGGACCAATGCAACAGGACACAAATGTGAAACCTCACCAGCTCTATACAGCAGTCATCTCAAGTTGCCTTCCGCGTGCCAGTGTCAAATGCATCTCCTTCTCTGAGGTGCTTTTTGTTAGCTTCCTACACTTCCCCAGTTCGGGGCTTCAGGTTTTGTGGTTTGGTTAGGGTTTCTGTGGCTAGTCGTTTTGCAGCTGTTTGCCTTTGCCGGCTTTCGGTGGTCATCAGTCTTTTGATGCTAGGCACCTTGTTTTTCCAGCCTCAGGTCTTGTCTGGTCCTGCTCACCCCCTCTGTCATGGGTCACCTCTCAGCTCTGGTCTCTATATGTGTCTCTTATTCATTTTGCCTGTTCTCCTAATCTGCACACTGTCCTTTCCCAGCCAGACACTACTGCGGCTGGCTTTTCTGTTCCCAGCGGTACCTACATCTGTCCTTTCCCTGCTCAAACATCCCAAGGCAGCCATGTGTCATCATCACATCATGTCTTGTCATGTGTGTCATTCTCCACACACCGCTTCCTTCCCTCTGATACATTTTTTTCCCCTGATTTTTATAACTTTGCAGATTGAGGTCTCTCAATTGGAATAGTATGAGAACTTTTTGTTGCTATTTTTAAAATAACAAAATAACTGATTCAGACCCACTTTAATACATTTTTTTGAAAGAAATTATATATTTAACACTGTGTATTTTAACCCTCACCTGGAGAACTTAGTAAATCACTGATTGCTGGCTCTAGCTATGTAATTTGGAATTGAATGGTTCTCAATGAATGAACATTGGTTCTCAACCTTTGAGGGGGCACGGCCCCTTTCGAAAGGGGTCAAACAACCTGTTCACAGGGTTTGCCTCTCAGATATCCTGCATATCAGATATTTACACTGTAATTCATAACAGTAGCAAAATTGCAGTTACGCAGTAGCAATAAAAATCATTTTATGGGTCAGACAGTGATGGAGCACACCTTTAATCCCAGCACTCAGGAGGCACAGGTAGGTGGCTCTCTGTGAGTTCGAGGCCAACCTGGTCTACAGAGGTAGTTTCGGGACAGCCAGAGCTACACAGAGAAACCCTGTTTTGAAAAACCTAGATAGATAGATAGACAGACAGACAGACAGAGAGATAAATAGACAGATAAATTTATGGTTGGGGTCAGCACAACTTGAGGAGCCCTATTGAAGGTTTGAGGATCACTGCTAGAAGGACGCAGGATAACTTGGATAATTTACATTTCTAACAACTGCCCAGCTGGAGGGGCCACATCAACTTAATCTTTAAAGTTTTATTTTATTCATCGAAAGGTGTACTTGCTTGAGGTTTTATGCTTATCCAAATCTCTTTTTACATTTTTGGTATAAACTAGATGCAGGCTTTATTTTTCACAGTAATGCACAATCATGATTAACAGTACTATGAATATATACCTATAGATATTTCCCATTAAACCTGATTTTCTTCTTTAGAGAAGAAATCTCCAGACAAAATCTGGGTGACTTAATGGTAGAACTTTGTGCAGTTTCTAGAGAGAAGCTTCTAAATAGTGTGTGTTCTGTCTGTGATGGTTTATTTTTTATTTTTAGTTTCTTGAGACAGGGTTTTATATTTAGCTCTGGCTTTAGAACTTGCTTTGTAGACCAGACTGGCCTCGAACTCACAGAGATCCGCCTGCCTCTGCTTCCAAAGTGCTGGGATTAAAGGCATGTGCCACCACTGCCTGGCCAAATGGCAGGTTTTTTTTTTTTGAGCCATACATTTTTTCCACTCTCCTACCTTCCTCCCCTCTCCCCTTCTACCCTCTTCCATGATCCCCATGCTCCCAATTTACTCAGGAGATCTTATTCTTTTCACCTCTCTATGTAGAGATATTTTATTTATATTGATACAACAAGGAAGTGTTGATAAGCATGTAGTGATATCCTTGCTCTGCGGTAAGCTGAATAGGAGCTGTACCTATCAGGGTTCTCCAGAGAAACAGATTCAGCAAGAAACACACACGTGTGTGTATGTACACTCTCAGTACACATGCACATACACACAGTATCATTTCTTAGGATTCACAGGAGATTGGTGCCAACATCCAGAGTCTGTGGCTGTTTGGTTCCCCTAAGGAAGATGATACAGTATTTATACATGATGTATGAACATCCTTCTGTATATAGACACCTGTAGGTTACTCCTGAGACCTCATGTGATGTAAATCCTGTATAAATAGTTGTTATGCTGCAGCGCCTGCATTACGGGATGATATGCGAGTCGGGAACTAGGCTGGAGACTTAAAAATACACGCACACAGACATACAGAGACACAGGGACACGGGTCACCCTTGATATAAGAATGTCAACTTTATTGTGCTCCAGGGAAACTTATATGGGAATCCTTAACTGATAGCCATGCCCTAGCTCTCGGGATTTCCAGCTGTAAAACCCACCAGAATTCACTCCCCTACCATCAGGAACTCATGAGGGTCTCGTGCTCAGAGCAGCTGCAGGCACAGGGAAACAAGTTGTTTTGCTCAGTTCACTCCAGCAGGCAAAGGGCTGAGGCAGGCAAAGAAATTCAAGGGGCCAGGGGTCTGCAGCCCCCTAACATTATACTGCATTGTTTAGGGAATAATAGCAAAAATACTATTCTATTGTCTTAGTTAGGATTTCTATTGCTGTGAAGCGACCATGCCAACTCTTATAAAGGAAAACATTTAATTGAACTGGCTTATAGTTCACAGGTTCAGTCCATTATCATCCTGGTTCAACATGGTGGCATGCAGGCAGACATGGTTGCTGGAGAGGTAGCTGAGAGTCCTACATCTTGCTTGGGAAATAGAAAGTGAACCGAGGCACTGGGTGTGACTTGAACATTTATGAGACCTCAGAGTCCATCCTCATAATGACACACTTCTTCCAACAAGGCCACACCCACTCCACAAAAACCACACCTAATACTGCCACTCCCTATGAGTTTATGGGGGTCAATTACATTTAAACTACCACAACTATAAATGCTCAGTATAAATGAGACCTTTTTAAAGTATTTATTTTTTTGAATCTGTAGCTGTTTGAATCCATAGCTATGGAATGCATGAAGAGCCAGATATCTAATCTGCTTTATTTACTATGAAGAATTGGATTGAATGAGTATAGATCTGAGAAGATATGGGATCTTCCTATGGCATGCTGGAGACTCAGGAAAGCTGGAGGATTAATTCTTGTATCAGTCCAATGGCCTAAGAACAGGGCAGCCATTGGTGTAAATACCAGTCCAAGAGCACAGAAAATGGCTTTCTCATTCCAGGGGCAGACAGGAAGTAAAACAATTTCTATTTCTGTCTCTTATGCTATGTTCAAGTCTGTTGACTGATGGGTATTGCCTCTCCACAATGGAAAGTGTATCAGCTCCAGCTGTGACTCTCTCTCTCTGACATAATGTTTAATGTGGAAATGACTTCTGCTAGCCAAGTTGGCATGGAATTACCTGTTTCTGGATCATAAGATTGTTATAGTCCAGGCTGGCCGAGACGAATGGATGTCTCGGCAGGTGAGAGTGCTGCTTTCCTGAGAACTCAGGTTCAGTTCCAATGCTGACATCGGGTGGCCCACAACTGTTGGAGGAGGCTGCTAGTTAGTTCCTGGCTGTTTAGTCCCGAAATAATCACACAGAAACTGTATTATTTAAATCACTGCTTAGCCCATTAGCTCTAGCTTCTTATTGGCTAACTCTTACATCTTAATTTAACTCATTTCTATTAATCTGCACATTTCTATTAATCTGCATTGTATTGCCACGTGACTATGGCTTACTGGCTAAAGCATGTCTGACTCTGGCAGTAGCTCCATGGCTTTTCCCTGACTCTGCCCTTCTTTTTCCCAACATACATTCTAGCTTTCCCTGCCTGGTTCTGTTCTTCCCTGCCATAGGCTAAAAGCAGTTCTTTATTCATTAGCCAATAGAAGCAACACACAGACAGAAGGACTTCCCACACCACACAACCTTGGTAACTCAGGTTCAGTTCCAGCGCTGACATTGGGTGGCCTACAACCTTGGTAACTCAGGTTCAGTTTCAATGCTGATGTCAGGTGACCTACAACTTTTGTAACTCCAGGAACCTGAGGCCTCAGGCCCACATATAAAATAGAAATAATAAATCTTTTTTTTTTTTTTTTTTTTTGGTTTTTCAAGACAAGGTTTCTCTGTGTAGCTTTGGTACCTGTCCTGGAACTAGCTCTTGTAGACCAGGCTAGCCTCGAACTCACAGAGATCCACCTGTCTCTGCCTCCTAAAAAAATAATAAATCTTAAAAAAGAAAAGAAAGAAAAAAGATTATCAAGGTTAAAATTTTGGAGATTTCCTAAAAACTGCTGAGGCTGTGGATTATATTATTTTAACGTTTGTTGCTTTTGTTGCCACTGCATTTGTTTAACTCTGTGAAGCTGTGACTCTTTGCCTGTCTAAAACACTCAATGGTCTAATAAAGCACTGGACGGCCAATAGTGAGGCAGGAGCAAGGATAGGCGGGGCTGGGAGGCAGAGAGAATAAGTAGGAGGAGAAATCTAGAAAGACTGAGCAAGCAAAGAAAGAACAAGGAGAGGGGGGATGCTAGTCCAGCTACCCAGCCAGCCACGGAGTAAGAGTGAAAGTAAGATATACAGAAGTAAGAAAAGGTAAAAGCCCAGAGGCAAAAGATAGTCAGGATAATTTAAGAAAAACTGATAAGAAACAAGCCAAGCTAAGGTCGGCATTCACAACTATGAATAAACCTCCATGTGTGATTTGTCTGGGAGCTGGGTGGTGGGCCCCTCAAAAAGCCAAAAGAGTTAAGACATCACACAACACTTCACCCTGCCTTTATCATCTCATTTAATATATGGAATTAGAATTGGTGACTTTTCTTGTTCATATTCCACCCCCACTCTTCTCTGGTGCTCGTGTGTGTGTGTGTGTGTGTGTGTGTGTGTGTGTGTGTGTGTGTGTGTGTGTGAGAGAGAGAGAGAGAGAGAGAGAGAGAGAGAGAGAGAGAGAGTCTTTTTGTGCCCCCTAGACCTGGGAATTGGGCCTCACACATCTGTCTGTGTTCTCCCACCGAACTGCATCCCCACTTCATCTTCCTGTCTCTTGATAGGGGCAGACTTCTATCTGAGATCCCCAGAGGTTGCCAGTGTGGTCTGGTCAGAAGGAACATTCTTGCTTACTTGTAAACCCTGTATGTAAGTCTGTAATGGCTTCCAGACCAGTTCCCAATGAGAGGGATGAAGCAGATTTCTTGTACTAAATTTAGTGAGGGTTTTGCAGACAGATTTTGTTGCCCTGTTGAAATGACATTGTCATGCTCAATGATCAGACTTTAATAATAACTTTATTAAAATATAATTCACATGGGCTAGAAAGATGGCGCAATAGTTAAGAGCACTTGGTCCATAGCTTTGCAGTGGGGGCTCAATCCTTTATTCTAGCACTTGGGACACAGACACAGGTAGATCTCTGTGAGTTCAAGGTGAGCCTGGTTTACAGAGTGAGTTCAAGGATAGCCAGAGTTACACAGGGAAACCCTGTGTGACCGGAAGCTTAAAAGAAATCCCATGGGCTGGAGAGATGGCTCAATGGTTAAGAGCTTTGCCTGTTCTTCCAAAGGTCCTGAGTTCAATTCCCAGCAACCACATGTGCTCACAACCATCTGTAATGAGATTTGGTACCCTCTTCTGGCCTACAGGGATACATGCATGCAGAACACTGAATAAATAATAAATAAATCTTTAAAAAAAGACCTTAAGAAATAATAAAATTAAATTAAAAAAAAGAAATCCCACACTAGCTTAGACTTGAGAAATAGATATTTATTTAGGGGTAAACTCACAAATCAGAATCTTCCGCTTGACAGGTTGACTCACGCGATCTAAAATGAGCAGCTGGCAGAAAGGAGCAAGGGGAAGGAGAAAAGGGACGTACCCAGATTTTTCAACCCTGCTTATAGTATAAGAGGCTACCCCCCAGTAGGTGGGAACTTACAAGCTGCAGGTCTTCCTTCAGCAACTCTGTCTCAAAAAGAAAAAGAGAGAGAGAAAGAGAGAGAGAGAAATGAAAAAGAGAGGAAGGAAGGAAGGAAGGAAGGAAGGAAGGAAGGAAAGAAGGAAAAACACTTGGTCCTCCAGGACCTGGCACCCCCACTGTGCTTCACAACCATCTCTAACTCCAGTTCCAGGGGATCCAACACCCTCTTGGCGCATATGCATACACGCAGGGCAAAACACTTATAAAATTAAATAAATCTTTAAAAATGTAGCATACAGTCATGGAATCATGTTGTATAGTAAAAGCAATCCAAGGACTTTCCATGAAGTCACTGTCAGAATCATTTGAGACCATGTCTTCACCCCAAAGAAACTGGACCTACAGCAGTCACTTCCTGTTACCCCGAGTCTTAGTGTGCACAACATGGCTAAGTTTTGTCTTTACATCTACTCTCGGTGACTTATATGAGTGGTGCCCTTTACATGAAATCCCTGTCCTGCGGCTAGCCTCTCCCAGTTTCCACAGTTCATTATGATGTGTCAACACTTCATTCCTTTTCATTGCTAAGCAATATTCTATTGCGAGGAATTTTGTGCTATTTGTTCATAGCTGATGTGTTGTTTCCACTCCTTGCCGTTGTGGATAGTACTGCTGGGAACATTCACACTCAAGTTTTGTTAGGCCACGAGGAACCATCAGACTGTTTTTCAAATCAGCCACAGTATTTTACGATAGCACTGTCAGGGTATGTGAACTACATCCTGTCAACTCTTAAGACTGTCTTTTCGCCCAGTGGTGGTGGCACACGCCTTTAATCCCAACACTCGGGAGGCAGGGGCAGGCGGATATCTGAGTTTGAGGCCAGCCTGGTCTACAAGAGGTAGTTCCAGAACAAGCTCCAAAGCTACAGAGAAACCCTGTCTTGAAAAATAAAAAAATAAATAAAATAAAAAAAAAACCTGTCTTTTCTGAGTATAGCAGTGCTACTGGGCTGTGCGGTAGCATCTGATTATGGATTTGATGTGTGTTTCCCTGGTGGCTAATGATGCTGAGCATCTGTTCGTGTGTGACTGGACACTTGTTACCTTTGTATTTAGAGCCTTTTCCATTTTTAACTCAGATTACATATATTTTAGTATTGTAGGTATTCCAAATATATACTAGACAAAAGTCCCTCATCAGACATTTGTTTTGTAAATTATTTTCTCCTATTCACTTTTATGATGATGTTTTGTGAAGCACAAAAAGTTGTTAATTTAGTAAAGTTGACTTTATCTACATTTTTTTCTTAGTATTCTTTTGGTATCATAGCTAAGAATATTTTGTGTATTCCCAAGGTAAACAAACAAACAGCCCACTCCCATGCTTTCTTCTTAAGACTTTTTATGGGAATTGGAAAGTTCAGTTTCCAGCACCTAGGTTAGGCACGATTGCCTTAACTCTAGCTCTGCAGGATCTGACGCCTTTCTGTAACCTCTACAGGGGCTTGTACACCACACACACCAAACACACACACACACACACGAATGGAAAAAATCCTTAGGAAAACGTTCGTGGTGTGAGCTGTTACATGTAGGTTTGTGATCCACCTGGAATTCACGGAGTACAAGATGCGAAGGTGGCCGGGGGCAGCTTCTCTCGTCCACAGGCAGACATCCAGCCTCCGTTCCCTTTAAGAAGACAAATCTCGGCGTGCTCCTGTTAAAATTCCACTGACCGCTGAGGTGTGAGTGCACTTTGGAGTCTTCATTTTATGTCACCGCATGCTTATATTTATGTCACTATTGCACTATTTTGATATGTCTAGCTTTGTATTAATTTAGCATTAAGGATGTCAAGTTCTCAATGATCAGGTCTTGAAGCAGTTACCAACCCTGTCCACTGACTAGTGTATATAACTTGGAATAAGTAGCTGGGCTTTTCAGTGTTCTTTAATCTTTTAAAAATTTTATTAGTATGCTGGATGGTGGTGGCATACATCTTTAATCCCAGCACTCAGATGGAGGAGACAGGTGAATCTCTGTGAGTTCAAGGCCAGCCTGGTCCACAGAATGAGTTCCAGGGCAGCCAGGATGGTTACACAGAGAAACCTTGTCTTGAGGAAACAAAATATAAAACAAACAAACAAACAAAAACTGTATTGGTGTTAGTGTGTGTGTATACCCACACAGCACTTGTATGACGGTCAGAGGACAACATGTAGAGTTGCTTCTCTTTCTCTACCCAGGTTCTAGGGAAGGTTGCCCAGCTTGCAAGGCAAGACCTCTACCCATTGAGTGCTTGATAGCTTACCCTTCTTCCCTTCCTTCCTTCCTTCCTTCCTTCCTTCCTTCTTTCCTTTTTTTTTTCAAGACAGGGTTTCTCAGTGTAGCCTTGGCTGTCCTGGAACTCGCTTTGTAGAGCAGGCTGGCCTCAAACTCACAAAGATCCACCTGCCTCTGTCTCCCAAGTGCTGGGATTAAAGGCGAGCTCTTTCTTTTTTTAAATAATATATTTATTTATCCTTTCAGAAGCCCATACAATATATTTGATCATACTCTCTCACCTTCCCTAACTCCTCTCAGCTCCTCCTATCGAACTCAGCTCCTACCTACCTAACTTCATTAGTTTTTGCTCTCTTAAAAGAATGAGCAGAAAAGCCATGGAGTCCTGTTTGTGTCTGCTGAGCATGGCGCCTGCCCTGGAGCACGGTTGATATGTTTAGTGTCACTCCTTTGAAGAATACAAATTTACCTTCTCCCAGCGGCTATCAGTTATGAACAGGACTTCATGCCTGCTGCCTTCATCCATGTCTGGCTTCAGCGTGCACAGGTCTTGTGAACATTGTCAAGTCTCTGTGTTTATATGTGCATCTACCCTGGAAAATGTATCTGGAAAATACCATTTCCTTGAAGTTGTCCACTATCTCTGACTCTTATGATCTTTCTAACCCTTTTCCACATAGATCCCTGAGCCATAAGGGGAGGGGTATGATAAAGATATTCTAATAATAGCCCCCTTTAAAGAAAATTAGTAAATAGTGTTTTTAAAAACGACTTGCTATTTAACTAAACTATTAGTACTATTTAGCTTTTATGTTATATCATGTTTGGAATATAAATTGCATAATTAAATCACAAAATTTGAATTTTGGAAATGGCAAGAAGCTGAATTTAAGTTAACTAAATTTGAATTTTGTGACTATATTGCAGAAAAAGGATTAATGTCTATAAATGATGTAATCTATCTTGCTCTGTTAAAATAAAAGTTTTTTAAAATTTAAAAAGGAAGTAAAATCCTTCCCTGATAACTAGGCTACAATTTATCACCTGCCAGAAGTATGTTCAAAGAACCTCGAGTTGCTAATAAAAGCTTGTCTTCAGGCTGAGCAATGGTGCTGCACGCCTTTAATCTCAGCACTCGGGAGGCAGAGGCAGGTGGATCTCTGTGAGTTCGAGACCAGCCTGATCTATAGAGCTAGTTCCAGGACAGCTAGGGCTGTTACACAGAGAAACCCTGCCTCGAAAACCTAAATCAATCAATCAATCAATCAATCAATGGAAACATTTAATTGAAGCTGACTTACAGTTTCAGAGGTTTAGGCCATTATTGTCATGGTGGCGTGCAGGCAGACATGGTGCTGGAGAAGGACCTGAGAGTTCTTCATCTGGATCTGTAGGCAGCAGAAGCAGACCGTGTACTGGACTTAGCTTGAGCATATATGAAACCTCAAAGCTGGCTCCCGCAGTGACCCACTTCCTCCAATAAGACCACGCCCACTCCAACAAGACCACATCTCCTAATAGTGCTACTCCCTATGTGCCAAGCATTCAAGTCTGTAGGGGCCAGAACTATTCTAACTACCTCCTCCCCTCACAATGTATATGTATATGTATATGTATATGTATATGTATATGTATATGTATATGTATATGTATATGTATATGTATATGTATATGTATATGTATATGTATATGTACATAAACAGCCAGGACTACACAGAGAAATTCTGTCTTGAAAAAGAGAAACCTTGTCTTGAAAAAACAAAATATGTAGTTTTCTTTCTGAAAAGAATGGTAAATGCAGAAATATGTAAAACTTATTATTCCATCCTTTAAGATAATAAGCATTTCAATATACATTACTTTCAATTTCCATGTACTTAAAAAAAATATTGCATATCATACCCAAATCCAAATGAGCTAGTTTAATGTTATCCATTAAAAAGCATAAATGCTGGATGTGACGGCGCACACATTTTATGCCCATACAGCCAGGCAAGCGCCACACTCGCGGCTCTAGCAATAGCAGCTTTGAAAACTACCGAAGCATAAAATTGTTAAGTGAATCATGATGTATGTGCTCAAAAATATTAGAAGACTATTTGTAAGGTTGTTTTTGTTTTTTGTTTTTTTGCTTTTGTTTTTGAAACAGGGTCTCACTATGTAGTCTTGGCTGTCCTGGAACTCCCTATGTAGACCAGGCTGTCCTTGAACTCAAAGATATCTGCCTGCTTCTGACCGAGAGGTGGCTCAGCAGTTAAGGGGGTTTTCAGAGGACCCAAGTTCAGTAACCAGCACACAGGTCTGATGCCTTACAACAGCCTCTAACTTCAGCTGCAGGGGATCTAACGCCCCTTCTGCCCCGCCCCCACTCCAAGGTACCTGTAGCATGTGTATATATACATGCATAAGTAAAACTCAAATCTTTAAAACTACATGTTTCTTACCTAGAAGGAGTGTTGTTTTGAAGAAACGTTCTAATATATTTGTCTTGTCTTTGATTCTGGTGCTCTGTAGCTCATTGCTGTCCTGCCTTAGCCTCCCAACTAAAGAGGACCAGTGTCACTGGGTCCAGGAGATTCTTGAACCTCAGTCAGGTGATGGTGCTGCAGGCCTTTAATCCCAGCATGTGGGAGGCAGAGACAAGAGGATCTCTGTGAGTTCAAGGCAAGCCTGGTCTACAGAGCAAGTTCCAGGACAGAAACCAAAGCTACAGAGTAAACCTTTGAGTTTCAAGTAAAGTCTTGAAAAAAAAAAAAAAGATTCTTGGACTGCAACCTCACTTATATTATTGTAGCTTCATATATTGTAAGTTGATTGAAATCAGAGGAAGATATTGTTTTGTTTATGATACTGAGTATTAACTCAGGGCTTTGCACATGCTAGGCAAATGTTCATTTACTAAGGTACAGCCTAGGTAAATTCATTTTTTTTTTTTAGATAGGGTCTCTCTAAGTTGTCCAGGCTAGCTTAAAACTTGAAATTCTTCATCACCTTTCTGAGAAACTGGGATTAGAGGATATAATACATTGCTCAGATCTCTTCTTTTAAAATTATACATTTAAACTCAAAGTGATTTTAAAATTTAAGCAGTGAAATAAAGGACAAGGGAATTAGTAATTGTTTTAAAGCGTATATATGTCTGTGTTTCTGCATTTGGGTATGTGCACATGAGTGCACTTGTCCCTGGAGGCCAGAAGAGGGCACTGCTTCCTCCTGGAATGGAGTTACAGATGGTTGTTTGCTGCATGTGTTGGTGTTGGCAACTGAACTAGGGTCCTCTGAAAAAGTAGACACACTGAACCACTGAGTCAGTTCTTCAACCCCTTCAAAATGTTTTCTAATATTAAAAATTTTAATTTTTAAAAGTTTACAGCTTAAACATTAACCACACAAGACTATCAAATTTAAAGTTAGCAAGTAATAGACACAGATACCTTTGCACTCATTTTCTAACCTGATCACCAAATGCAGAGGCGCTGAGAGCGGTGCTCAGCGTTAGCTGAAGAGTGTCTCCAGGCACAGGACAAGCTGTGCTGTAGCTCCAGACTTCCTCATTCTTATGCTTTCTGAAGCTTAGGTAAGAAGTTGCCAAAGTCAAGTTCTAAGGAGGTTGTTCTTGAGGGCAACATAGACATAAGGCTCAGCCTAATAATGAATAAATCTTCTATGTCTTAGAGATTAGGTTCTGAAGGATAGCCCTCATGAACAGACCTGTGCTCATACAGAGCAGCTCCAAGGCATCTCGTTCAGCCCTTCTACCAAAAAAGGATGCAGCTAGAGGGCTATGAACCAGAAAGCAGTTCTCACCACACCCTCAGTCTGCTGACTACTTGGTGTTGGACTTTCCAGCCTCCAGCACCAAGGGATAGAATTGTTGCTAAGCTACTCAGTCTATGATACTTTTTACAGCAGCCAAAACAGACACATGGCATGTTCAACCTTTTGACATTGCCACAAGATGTCATTTACAATATTGATGCTCAAAATTTGCAGTTTTTTAGAAAGTCACATAAAATTTCATAACTTTTTTTTGAGACAGGGTTTCTCTGTGGGACAGTCCTGACTGTCCTGAAACTCACTCTGTACACCAGGCTGGCCTTGCACTCATAGAGATCCACCTGCCTCTGCCTCCCAAGTGCTGGGATTAAAGGCATGAGCCACTACTGCCCGGCAAAATTTCATAATTTTTTTTGGGGGGGGTTTCAAGACAGGGTTTCTCTGTAGCTTTGGAGCCTGTCCTGGAACTTGTAGACCAGGCTGGTCTCGAACTCACAAAGATCCACCTGCCTCTGCCTCCCGAGTGCTGGGATTAAAGGAGTGCGCCACCACCGCCCAGCAAAATTTCATGTTTTAAGTAGGTTTTTAATTTTGTTTTGGCTGACTTTTAAAGCTATACTTTGCTGCATGAAGCCCATGAGCTGTGGGTTGAACATGCCTGGTAGAGCAATGTAGAACTTTTTTATGATTGTAAATAGCTTCTCATTAGTGTTTGGGAAGGGAAGAAAGTGCATGTAGGGGTGCGGCTACTATTCTACTTAAATGTCGTTTTTCACCTACTCATAACTTAGTTATGTTTTCAGTTTGCTCTAAAGTTGTGCTTGCATCTAGGTTCTGTTGACTGTTCTGTGTCCTGTGCGTTACTCTCACTTGCTGAATGTCCTTGTATGTCTCATATTGAAACACCTGAGGGGCATAGAATCTGTGTAATCTCCTGGGAAATGTTGTCATGGGGAAGCAGAAAGATCATCCAGCTAGACTCTACCATTGTTCTACTCCAGTGGTTCCTTGAGGAGGCAGGGAAGCAGAGTGCATGACCCAGGCACAAGCCCAGGCCAGTGGGAAGTGGGCACAACTGGAAGGACTCTCAGTCTCTGCATAATTGTCTTCATGTAGAAATTCTATGACCTAGGAGCATGTGAGTCCTTTGGTGCCACAACTTTATTTGACAGCCACATCTCCAGTCCAAGGTCACCTCTTAAGGGTCTTGTAGCCAGAACCAGCAGGCATCTAGATATGTATTGGAAGACTCACAGCCATTAACTGTGCACTAATTCCTATACTTAGCTAATTTACTGGCAGCTGGCCCCACACATAGGATGGACATAAAGAATTTCTAAAGCATAGACTCAAAAAGACTCTGAATTTTAACTAATTAAACCTTTAAAAATGCCAACTAGTGAGTAAGAGAGACTCCTAACACTTCAGAAAATTGCAGCTCAGAAAGGGACAAGACTTTCTGGCAGCTCCTTCCCACTGTATCCTTTTGGTAAACAATGGACTATGGCACGGGGTCAAGTTGTTTCTTACAACCCCAGTGAGCCTGACTAACTCACTGGTCCATCAGACTGGTTGGGGTGCTTGAGTTTTGTCAGTGTGACACAAAACTGGGATGAGGAACCTCAGCTGAGAAAATGGTGTCTACATGACTGCTGTGGGCAAGTCTGTAAGACATTTTTTTTAAATTGATGATTGATGTGAGTGGGTTCAGCTCACAGCCCACAGTAGGTGGTGCCACCCCTGGGTAGGTGGCCCTGAATTATGTAAGAAAGCAGGTGAGCAAGACCACTCTTTTATGGTTTCTACTTCTGGTCTCTAGGTTCCTGCCCTTAACTTCCCTCAGTGACATATTCGATTGCGATCTGAGAAATGAAAGCTGAAATAAGCCCTTTCTTCCCTGACCAAACTTACAGGAATAAGGGTTCTGAATGGTAAGTGGAAGGACCAGGAATGTGAAATAAAGAAGATAAAAGCAATAGCTGGGACCGGGAGGCCTTGTGTAAGCTGATGACTTATGCCAAGCAGGTTCATTAAGAAATATAATATTGCCAGGTGGTGATGGTGCACTCCTTTAATCCCAGCACTCGGGAGGCAGAGACAGGCAAATCTCTGTGAGTTCGAGACCAGCCTGGTCTACAGAGTGAGTTCCAGGACAGGCTCAAAAGCTGCACAGGTAAAGTATAGCATCTTCCCATGGTTCTCAACCTTCCTAATGCTACAACTGTTTAATACAGTTCTTCAGGCTGTGGTGACTCATAACCATAAAATTATTTTTGTTGCTACTTCATAACTGTAATTTTGCTACTGTTATGAATTGTAATGTAAATAATTTTGGAGATAGAGGTTTACCAAAGGGGTAGTTTTCTACAGGTTGAGAACCGCTGTATACTATTTGTATTGGGAAAATGGGCCATTATCAGCAGAGAGCTAACTCAGACAGTGTTTGTTACAAGGAGAGCGGGACCTTTGTTCCGGCTGCCCGGTTAGCTTACACCTGAAATAATCACACAGAAACTGTATTAATTAAAACACTGCTTGGTCATTAGCTCTAGCCTCCTATTGACTAACTCTCACATCTTGATTTAACCCATTTCTATTAATCTGTGTTCACCACGAGGTCGTGGCTTACTGGGAAAGATTCAGCATGTCTGACCTGGCGGCTCCATGGCGGCTCTCTCTCTGACTCTGCTTTATTCCTTCCAGAATTCAGTTTTGTCTCCCAGCCTACCTAAGTTCTGCCCTATCACCAGGCCCAAAGCAGTTTCTTTATTAACCAATGAAAGCAACACAAATACAGAAGGACCTCCTATACCATTTCCCCTTTTCTGTCTCAACAAAAAGGAAGGCTTTAACTTTAACATAGTAAAATTACATATAACAAAACAGGTATCAAGCAAGAATTACAGTTACAATATTTAGATCTACTTTATCTTTTATCATAACTAAGGAAAACTATAACTATAACTATCCATCTATTCTTCAACTCCATCAAAGACTCCAGAAGGATATAATATTACCTAAGTAAACAAGAAGTACATTGTAAGCAACTTCTAAAACTCTAGAATTGACAGAGACATCTTGCTGCCTGGACAGGTTACCCAAAGTTCTTCTGTACTGTTGGGGCGTCCATCTTCAGCCTACAGGTCCATAGTATTCAGCAGACTTTTCCATGAAGTTCAGTCACTTTCTTCTGTGTCATGAAGCAGGCACACCAAAGGACTATCTCACCTTTAGGCAAGTTCAGCAGTCATCTCTCTGTGGGTTCTTCATGTCCAGTTTATATAACAGTCCAGGAAAGAGCATTTCCTTGCCCAAATGGCTAACCAACTCCTTCTTCCTCTTGAAGTAGCTTGGTGCTGCCAGGAGCAGATGTGTCTCATTGGCATGAAAAGCCCTAAGTTATTAAAACATTTTAAATGCCATATTCTGTAGTCTTTGAAAGATATGAAGAATGCATATCTGAAATATATCTATGCACATCTAGAAAATCTAACTAACATGACTACAAACTTGACTATTATAGATGATTATCTATTAACCTATATTTCTTAATTATACATTACATTTTTAAATGAAGTACACAATGACAATTGGTGTAGGAGGGTCCTTCTGTATTTGGATTGCTTTTATTGGTTAATAAAGAAACTGCCTTGGCCTTTTGATAGGGCAGGACTTAGATAGACAGGGAAAGAGAACAGGATACTGGGAAGGGGACAGAGTTAGAGAGAGCTGCCTGCCATGAAGCTCCCAGGTCAGACACGCTGAATCTTTCCCTGTAAGCCACAACTCGTGGTGACACACAGATTATTAGAAATGGGTTAAACAAATATGTGAGAGTTAGCCAATAAGAGGCTAGAGCTAATGGGCCAGGCAGTAATTAAATGAATACAGTTTCTGTGTAATTATTTCGGGTATAAGCTAGCCAGGCACTGGGTGGCAGGAGCTGGGCGGCCACCGGGACCAAAAGCAAGCCCATGCGTCTCTTGCAACAGACAATACCTTAATCAAGATCAGAAATACATATACATATAACAAAATTTATCTTAAATTTGTATCAATAAACCAAGATTTATACCAATGCAAAATATTCATCTCTATATCATATCCCTCTTTAAATGTAAAAGAACATTTATAAACAATATTTGGGAATATGGGTGTAGTTTTTATCTCCAAACTTCTTCGTGCTGTATGGGGGCACTGTTAATCAGGTCTTTCATGGTGTATCCTGTGTGCTAGGTTCATTTCAGTCAGCAGTTGAGTGAAGTAATTTTCTGAGGGTGTTTACAGCAACCTTTCAGGATGGTGTGGTCTATCATACCATATTGGTCTAGAAGCAATCCACGGTGTCTCATCCTCTGTGAAAACAAAAGAAGAACCTCTTTTCCAAAGCATCATATCCCTAGACCCAAATTCTGAAGTCATAATACTTTTATAATATACATGGTGGTTTAGCCTAGCAGCCCATACAATGAAACATCTCTCTGTAATTAGCTCCTTCACATTCAAAAAATTTAAATAAAACACAATAATATACAGAATCCAGACTCTCTATGAATTTTCCATTTTTATATGGCTTATTTTTTTTACTTTCTTTAATCTATGATTATCTGTACTCTGTCTCTTTAAAGACTTTACACTTTTTTTGAAGCATTAACTTTATTTTATGACTCTGTATACTCTTTATCTTTTCTTTCACAAGCCTAAGTACATTTATCCAACACTGTGACCCATTTAGAGGTCTTTTATGTCTGAATGTGTCCTATTGTGAATCTGTAATTCTTTACTGTCCAGGAGCACTTCTTAAAATGCTAAGCGCTTCTTAAAAACTTAAGTTGTGCCATGTAGGGCTAATACAGTACCGCCTGTTTCCTGCCCAGTCTAAACCTTAACTTTGCTATTATTATGATAAATACGATAGTCCCTGCCTGAGATCAGCATGGCAGAGACATTTGGTGCCCCTGAGCCGCGTACAGTTCTAGGCACACAGCGAGTCCACATTGCCATCAAGTAAGCCATAGCACTTTACTCATAAACCTCGTTCAAATGATCTGTCTCCCGCAGGAGCCAGAGATCATGCTGGCATCTTAGCCCAGAAAGCTGTCATTTAAAAACTGCCACAGCTTTTTTTACTGTTATGGCTGAATTAGGAAAATCTCTCTAGGAGCTGTAGCAAGCAGCCAGTGAACAGCAAGAAGTTGTGTTAAACTCTGTATTTTTTTCTAGAATTTCTTTTTAAGCCCTTTTAGGTTTAACATGGAGTTAGTTGGTCACGTTGGGCAGCCAATCTGTAGCAAGGAAAGTGGGTCCTTTGTTTCGGCTGCCCGGCTAGCTTACACCCCGAAATAATCACACAGAAACTGTATTAATTAAAACACTGCTCTAGCCTCCTATTGATTTAACCCATTTCTATTAATCTGTGTTCACAACAAGATCATGGCTTACCGGGAAAGATTCAGCATGTCTGACCTGGTGGCTCCATGGCGGCTCTCTTTCTGACTCTGCTTTCTTCCTCCCCAAATTCAGTTCTGTCTCCCTGCCTACCTAAGTTCTGCCCTATCACCAGGCCCAAAGCAGTTTCTTTACTAACCAATGAAAGCAACACAAATACAGAAGGACCCCCTACACCACTGTTGGCAAGGAGAACACAGGATACCTTAGATACAGCTGCCTTAGGACTGGTAACCACAGCCCTTCAGAGGGAAAGCCAGGAACCTAGGAACTGAAACCTTAACTCCTTCAAGGCCCCATGTCTTAAGGTTTCTATTGCTGCAGTGAAACACCATGACCAAAGAGCAAGTTGGGGAGGAAGGGGTTTATTTGGCTTTTACTTCCACATTACTGTTCATCATTGAAGAAGTCAAGACAGGAACCTGGAGGCAGGGGATGATTCAGAGGCCATGGATGGGTGCTGCTTACTGACTTGCCCCCTATGGATTTCTCAGCCTGCTTTCTTTTAGAATCCAGGAACCCTTGCCCCAAGGTTGCACCACCACAATAGGCTGGGCCCTCCAACATTAATCACTAAGAAAATGCCCTACATGCTTGCCTATAGCCAAGCTTTTGTTTTATTTTATTTCATTTTATTTTATTGAGAAAGGGTCTCACTATGTAGCTATGGTTAGCCTGCATCAAACTCCCAGAGGTCAGACTGCCTCTGCCTCCACCTACCTTGCTCAGAAAGACCCATGGGTTTTCCAGATGTGCACTGGTCTGTAGGGACTGAGACTATGCTGGCATAATACTGTTCAGCTCATGTTTACAAGTCACGTCCGTGAGACTTTAAGGGCGTAGCTTCTCACATTCATAGGAAACACAATTTCACAGCCACTTCCCTGACCCTCTGGCACCTACAGTCTTTCCGTGGCCTCGTCAGTGACCCCCAAGCCTCAGGTGTGGGAGCTGTATCAGAGATGCATCCACTATTCTATAATGGCCCCTGTCTGTTCCAAAGAGAAGTTTTCTTGACGAGGGGTAAGAATTACACTTATCTACTGGTATAAGGACAGATATTTAGCAATAGCTAGGGGTTATACTAGTTTAGTAAAGTGGTAGTTATAGGTTCTCCAAGATCCATGCCTTCACTAGCCCTAGGTGGTTAGCTAGGTTCCCAGTACCAGGTGTGATTTCTCTCTTGTTCAGCAGGTCTTAAGTCCAGTTACAGAGCTATTGGTCACTACCAAGGTATATGTGGCACTATACTGCACCCTTGAGGTTATTTGCCATACTGGTCATTGGGGTTCATATGTATTCTAGCTGGGTAGGACTATTGGTTGCGTCCCTGTTGTTTTTCTGTTGGCTTAGTGGCTTTACCTGAGTCTACTGATACTTTACTACCATCTGCAGCCCTGCTGTCCTGCTGCCCTGCAGCCAGTGCTCCTGGCAGGAGTTATAGGCCTGCCAGCACCAGCTCGGTCGCTGCCGCCAAATGAAGTTTTTACCTGAGTCTATATTGTTCTATCTACCAATAAAGACTTGGGAGTAAGATGTTGGAATGAAAACCTGATAGGTCAGAGGGGCCAAGAAACAACCAGCTGACCTTTCTTTCGGCCTCAGCCCCATCAAGAGAACATCTCTCCATTTGTCCCAAACCAAAAAGACCACAAATCTCTAAGTCCCTCCCTACTCCTTCTTTTGCGACTTTCTATCTGTCTTTCTATATGCTCTCTATGGTTAATTCTTGTCAACTAGTTGCTGGCTCTGCCCCCATCCAAGGTTGATTTTATTAACACAATCTCGGGGTTTCACAGTGTGATCAAATATCCCACAATACTTCCCTAGTTTGGAAGCTTGCATGGTACCTTCTGGTACAGTGAAAACTAGCCCTTAGGGAGTAACTCGGGGCAAGAACAAGAGCCTGTAATGTTTTGGGAGTCTCTGGGACAATCCTAGCCTACAACTCAAAAAATGCTTCTCATGCCTGGTGTTGGGTTTTTAGGGTGATCTTTGACTCTTGGAGGAATCATCGTCCCCTCAGATGAGAAAGTCTCATTTAACTCTATGTGCATCTTTGTACACAAATGCACATGTGTTACTGGGATTTTTTAAAGGTATAGTTCAAAGTATGATTCCTTATGACTTTTCCAGACACTCTTATCATTATTTGACCCTTCTCTTTCTCCTGTACATCTCCTTCCTCCAATCAAATCCCTCCAGCCCCCATCAGATCACTCAGACCTTGCTATTCCCTTCTCTGTTGCATCCTCAGCCCCCACCCTGGCAACTGCCTCTTTTTCCTTTCCTGGCTTTTGTAGTTACTCTAGGATATGTACTGAGTGTATAATTTTATCTAAACTCATTGTACTCTTAAATGGGAAATATGTTGTAGTTTATAAAGTCATACTCCAATAAAGTTGACTTTAAGAATGAATACAGCTATACAGAGCAATGTGGGAGAATCTAAAGCAAAAAACAAACTCAAACATATGTTGAGCCAAGAAAGACAAAACAAAGAAGATATAAACGATTTCATTCAGTAAAATTCAAGAACAAAAAACATCTATGTTATGTGATGAAAAGCAGAGTATTTGTTACCTGGGAGTGGGACACAAGGGAACCTCGTGGAGTGTTGGCAAGTCCTTTGGTCTCCTGAAGGAGGGATGCAGATATAGATGGAACCACTGTGTATTGTGTGTCTCATTGTCCTCAAACTTTACCTTAATTAACATTATAAAAAACGACATAAAAATAAGAGGAATGCATTGGCTAGTTTTATGTCAACTTGACACAACCTAGAGTAGGCGGGAGCCTTAGTTGAGAAAATGCCTCCCTACGATCCAGCTGTAGGCAAGCCTGCAGGGAATTTTCTTAATTAGTGATTGATGGGGGAAGGACTCAGCTCATTGTGGGTGGTGCCATTTCTAGGCTCATGGTCTGGGGTTCTATAAAAAAGCAGGCTGAGCAAACCATGGGGAGCAAGCCAGTAAGCAGCACTCCTCCATGGCTCCTGCATCAGCTTCTACCTCCAGCTTCCTGTCCTGACTTCCTTCAGTGATGGGTTGTGATGTGGAAGTGTAAGCCAAATAAACTCTTCCCTCGCCAGCTTGCCGTTTGGTCATGGTGTTTCATTGCTGCAGTAGAAACCCTGACTAAGACAAGGAATAAATAGACACAGTTTTGCACATATGAGATTGTTGGCTGAGTCATGTCTGTATGTTTGTACATTAATTGCTTTCATAATGGTTGTATAATAGGCACTCCTCGAGCAAAGGCCAAGGTGGACGACACAGCTATCTGATATTGAGAAATCACATTCTGCTAGGTTCAATGCTTTCTCTTTGAACATAGCCTTGGCCTTATGTTTTAGGGAGGCATATTGTACTGGTTGCTTTTGTGTGTCAACTTGCCACGCATACAAAAGCTAGGGTCATCAGAGAGGAAGGAGCCTCTGTTGAGGAAATGCTGCTATGAGGTTCAGCTGTAGGACATTTTCTCAATTAGTGATCAATGGGGGAGGGCCCAGCCACTGCGGGTGGCCATCTCTGGGCTGCTGGTCCTGGGTTCTATAAGAAAGAAGGTTGAGCAAGTCATGTGAAGCAAGCCAGTAAGCAACACCCCTCCATGGCTTCTGCATTAGTTCCTGCCTCCAGGATCCTGACCTGTTTGAGTTTCTGTCCTTGACTTCCTTCAGGGATGAACAATGATATGGCAGTGTAAGCCAAATAAACCCTTTCTTCCCTAACTTGCTTTTGGGCCATGGTTTTTCATCGCAGTAATAGAAACCCTGACTAAGACATATATAGTGAACAGAAACGTATTAGGTTTCTATTGTTGTGATAAAACCCAAAGCAATCTGGGAGAAAAAGGTTTATTTGATGGTCAGATCACAGTGCATCGTTGAGGCAGGTCAGGACAGGAACTCAAGCAGGGCAGGGGCCTGGAGGCAGGAGCTGAAGAAGAGACCATGGAGGAACACTGCTTACTGTTGACTTCTTTTTTAATATGCCCTGGGACTGAGCATGTGTGCATGTGTGGTCCTTTCACATCAATCATCAGTTAAGACAGTGCCCCACAGGATGGCTTGCAGCCCAATCTGCTGTGGATATGTTCTATATATTCTCAGTTGAGGTTACTCTTCCCGGGTAACTCTAGCTTATGTCAAATTGACAGTAAATAAAATAAAATAAAAAATAGCATGGACAACCAGTTGTCAGCTCGTTTTTTAAATGGCTGTAATGAGACACCATTGTTATAGGAGGCCACTTGCTTGTTCCTGGCTGCTCAGCCCTGAAATACCACACAGAAACTGTATTAATTAAACCACTGCTTGGCCCATTATCTCTAGCTTCTTATTGGCTAACTCTTACATTTTAATTGAACTCATTTCTATTAATCTGTGTATAGCCACATGGCTGTGGCTTACCGGCAAGGTTGAGTCATGTCTGTTCCCAGCTGCGGCAACATGGCATCTCCTGACTCCACCTTCTTTCTCCCAGCATTCAGTTTAGTTTTCCCCGCCTATCTCTATTCTGCCCTGTGTAGGCCTAAGACAGTTTCTTTATTAACCAATGGTATTCCCAGCATACAGAGGGGAATCCCACATCACACCATGACCAAGGCAATGTTCAGAAGAGTAAATTGGAAGTTTGAGCAGCTGATGGCTGAGTCCCTGGCCATCATGGCACAGCAGCAGCAGCAGCAGCAGGCAGGCAGGCAAGGCACCAGAGCAGGAGCAGAAAGCTATGTCCTCATCAGCATGGTTTGTCTTTCCAGGACACATCCTGTCTTGTCACTGTTCTCTTGCTGTAAGAGGGCATTATGAACAAGGCAGAAGAAAGCATCAGTTGGGGGCTTCCTTACAGTTTCAGAGGGTTAGTCTCTTGTCATCACGGCTTGGAGTGGAGTGTGGCGGCAGGCAGGCATGGTACTGGAGTGTAGCTGAGAGATCACATCTGATCTGCAAATTGCAGGTAAACAAAGAGTTTGAAACTTCAAAACCCATCCATCCTTGGTGACACAGCTCCTTCACCAAGGCCATACCTCCTAATCCTTCCCAAACAGTTCCATTCTAGGGACCAAGGGCTCAAATGTATGAGCCTATGGTGGTCATTCTCATTCAAACCACTACATACCACTTGTGACCTACTTTGTCTAATTAAGCCTCACTTCCTGCTTTCTGCTACCTCCCAATAATGCCATCTCGCTATGACTCCATCAAGGAATCCATTGATGCTTCATTTCCCTAAAGCCCTACACTGCTAGATCAGGAATCAAAACTTTAACACAGAAATCTTTTCAAGGGTCACTTAATGTCCAAACCATAACAGTAGATTAGGGGCAACCCATAATTCCTGTTGCCTTTCTTGGTTCCCCCAATTTCATAGCTATTCCCTCCAAGGTTTATGTCTTGGGCACACGTGTAGATTCCTGTGTTACCCACAGCCACTTGTAATTTCCAGGTAAGATTACTATTTCTCCAAATACACAAACCTCTTATGGCAGATCGAGAGCTGTTGTCCTACAGTATTCTTTGTGCATGGAGGATCTTTAGCCAAGGAGCAGATCTCCATCCTCCTGTAGTGGTTTGAAAGAAAATGGCCCCCATAGGCCCTTTGGGAGTGGTACTACCAGGAGGTGTGGCCTTGGGGTAGGCGTGGCTTTGTTGGAGGAGGTGCATGACTGGGGTGGGCTTTGAGGTCTCAGAAACTTAAACCAGCTCACTTCCTGCTGCCTGCTGATTCAGATGTGGAGCGCTCAGCTCTGTCTCCAGCATCAGGTCTGCCTGCGTGCCGCCATGCTTTCCACCATGACAATGATGGACTAGACCTCCAAAACTATAGCCAGCCCCAATGAAATGTTTTCCTTTCTAAGAGCTGCTGTGGTCTTGGCATCTCTTCACAGCAATGGAAACCCTGACTAAGACACCTCCCAAAGCATTGTGTAACTTGAGGTGACACCCCCCATTGTTCCACCTCTATGGGAGTCCCGAGCTGAAGGAAGGTAGACTGAGATCTGTCCCAGTGGCTGAAGGACTCCAGAGCCTCCTGAACCAAAGAAGGATTGTTTCCTTGGTGTGAACTGGATTGGTACTGACTAGAATGCTCTGGTCTTCCACCTGGAAGAACAATGGGCGAAGTGTATCCTGTTGTCAGTTGGCAGCATCCGTGGACAGGTAGGGGTTAGGAAAAAAAATAAATGAATGAAAAACCAAATTTGGTTGCTAAGAAACTTCCTTGCTTTTGGCAAGATGGTGCTGGTTCCTGAGGTCCTGTATATCCCTTTAAAACGGCTTAGTACCTCCCCTTCATCATGTAGCACCAGCATTACCTAGTCTGGGGCAGACACTAGATGTTATAATCTGCTGACTGGCCTGTCACCTGGGTACCCTGTCCCTTTAAGAGACAAGCCCTGCCAACTCCCAACCTCCTCCCAGTCTGCTTCTCCCCCCCTTCTGAAGAGGTAACTACTGCCTCCCTCTCCTCCCTTCTCCCCCTCCCCTCTCTTCTGGAGAGGCAGCTTCTGCCTCTCTCTCTTCTCCCCCTTTCTCCCCCTTCCCCCTTTCTCCCCCTTCCCCCTTTCCTTTCCCCTCCATAACCCACTAAATAAACTCTATACCCAAACTCTCTCTGCTTGGCATATCTGTCTGTTTCCCATGGAGGCCTCAGGCCACCCACTAGGGGACCCAACAAGGCCTTGGGTGACCCACAGCTGTGCCATCGAGGCCTCGGGTGATCCATCATCACCCCTTATGGGACCGGCCTCAGGTCACTCACATGTCTTTATACCATGATAACACTAGATGTTTTGTAGGATCTATCTTTTAGATCACCAATGTCCGACTGGCAGTGTCTAGTTATATGAGTTGGAGGGCCTGATTAATAGGGGGTGTGGAGGCAAACTGATGGAAAGAGCTTGAGCCAAGGAGAAAAAGAGCCGCGAGAGACAGATGGAAAGAGAGGGCCTAAGTCTGTCAGCATCCAGCTCCATCTCTGTATATAGTAGAACCAGGAACTTAACGTGGACTACAAATACTCTTGTGTTTTGAGAGTTAATGTAAATCTCAGGTGAATCCTGGGAGCTGTTTGGACGCAGGGCATAGACTGTTCACTGTTGGTAATGGCCCTCCAAAACGTCAGGTAAACTTATTAGTTCCCTTGTCTATTGCCTTGCATGGTTGGTTGATTCAATTGGCTCTTCGCCCTTATTAAAGAGCATGTGTTCACCAGCAGTTTACAGCTTCAAGATATTCTACACAGTTCATTCGTTAGATTTTATTTTTGTGATGGTAGACATATCCTGTACGCATAGTAACTCAGTCAGATGAGGTCACTGAGTGCTAGCAATATGACCAGTGTGACCCAGTAACTACTTTTAAAGGTTTGTTTTTGGTTTATGTGTATGGGTCTTTTGTCTCCACGTCCTATGTGTGTGCAGTGCCAATGGAGGCCAGAAGAGGGCATCAGATCCTCCAGAACTAGAGAGCCTATCTGAAAGGTACAATTTTCACATGCCATGTTACCCTGGTGATACAGACCTTTACAGTTCACTACCTTAGCTGCGTGTAGTATTTGAAGTTCAGCTGAGGGCTGGAGCGTTGGCTCCGTCGGTAAAGGCATTTGGCTAAACCGCAAGTTCCGTCCCCAGGATCCACATGGTAGAACTGATTCCTCTAATTTGTTCACTGATCTATAAGTAATCGTTGCATGGTCTCTAGGAATGGACCTGACTGGGGTGTCAAGTAAATGAATAAAAGAACAGAACGGCTGGGCTCAGGTGGACTGGGCTCTTGGGTGGACAAAGCACAACATCCTTCATGTGTTTTTATCTACAGCGAACGGGGAGAAGAGGTTATTGCACACAGCTGAACAAGGAGGCAGGTTTAGTAAATCTCAGTAGGAGCATCCACACCCAGATCAGAGAAAGGTTTTGCCATTTCCCTGAGCCTGGGGTGTGGTTGGATTTGCCATTTTCCTGGGGATCTGAGGCTTTAGAATACTTGTTATGGCCATGCCCATGTCAATAATATCTCACAATCACTAGGGCTTCCTCCTCTCACCACAGACCAATGGGTGTGTGCTCACACACTACAGAAATGAATGCAGCATTAAAATAGATTTTAATTGATTAAAGTGAGGCAAAATTTAAAGTTCAATTCCTTACCCATGTTAGCCACTCTGCATCTACAAGTAGCCCGTGGCTCTTGTATCAGATGGATCCCAGTAGGGCAAATGTCTACCACTGCAGAAAGTCTCTCTGACAGACTGGATATACCTTCTAAACCATTCTATACAATTTGCTAGTGTGAGCAAATTTCAGTGCAAATTTGGTTTGTCTTTCTTGCTTAAGAAGCCTTGAGTAGTTTTCACTTCCACCAGCAGCAGCAAGCAGGGGGTGAATTGCTTCTGTGGGTTGCAGCCCCCATTAAAAGTGAAACAAGTTCTGTTCTGAAGAAATTTGATTTTGTTTTTCTTTTTCTCCACCTCCGACTTTCTAATTTGTAGTCTTTATGATGTTACAGGGTTGCAATGAGAAAAACAAAATCTTTGAAATCCTGTGATAAGCAAAGAAGTTTGAAAACCTTGGGGGTCTGGTTATAACCTGAGCTCCTGCACTGTATTTTGGTGTCTATGAACTGACCTCTCTCTCTTTCATGCAAGCTCCACTAACAGACCCAATGCTATTTGCACACAAGTTTTCCTTTCCTTTTTTCCATCTCTACCTTTGCTCATTCGAACCATTTCCCCGTATTACCAGAGCTCCCTTCTCTTTGCCTAAGCTTCAAGGAGGGATAGGCGCCTGGAGGACAGATGGGTGCCCTTCCATGACCTTTCATAGAACACACGGTTACCTGCTTACAGGTTATACCATTGTTATTTGGTCGCTTCTTTCTAGTAGTAGATTAAATCCTTTCAATACAGGCACTTTTAAATTTATTTTTGCATCTCAAGCAGGAGAACAGTCTCTGGAACAAACTAGGCATTTATTTAAAGACAATTCAAATAAACTAGATCAACAGTTGACAACAGAACTGTTAGGCAGACTCCGGCCATCAGGGGGCGCGCACGCAGGAGACCCTGTGCGCAGGCGCGCCGGGCGGAGGCCGCGGCGGCGGCGGCGGCTGAGGCCAGGGGAAGTGAATGGTTTTACCCAGAGGGCCGTGCGCCGCCTTTCTCCGCTGGCCCCGGCGCGCCCGGCAGCTCCTCCCCGGCCATGGCGTTCACTTTCGCGGCCTTCTGCTATATGCTGGCGCTGCTGCTCACCGCCGCGCTCATCTTCTTCGCCATCTGGCACGTGAGTAGCCGGGGCAGGGGGAAGGAGGGCAAGCGACGGCGCAGCCTCTCGCTGCTCCGGGCCCGCGGTTGAGCGGGGGCCCCGGCGGCCGGCGCGCGCCAGGACGTGGCCCGGCCGCAGGGGCGGCGGACGCGGGGCTGCGCGCTCCCGGCCGAGGGGTCCGGAGGGCCCGGTGTGCGGGAGCCCGGTGTCCGCGACGCCGCTGCGGGCCCAGGCCGGGCTCCGCTATTCGCGAGCGGGGCTGGGCGGGGCGGCCGGGCGGCGCCGTGGCTGCGCCCCGGCTGCCCGCGTCCTTCATCCGGGAGGATGCCCAGTGCGCTCCGAGCGGCGACTCTCGGCGTGAAGTTTTCCGAATTTTTATCCTTGAATAACAGCTTGCCTTTTAAGGCTTCCTTGGAGCACGGCCAAAATCAGATAGTTAGAAGCTACTTTAGCTGCATTTCCAACTCTGCTTTGCAGCACTACCTGATGGGCGCTTTTCTAGTAGGACACCGTGGTTCGGATACTGGTTCCTGGTGGACTTTGAAGCAGCTTGGATTGATTACTAAGTTGGCCACATTTCCGAGGTTTTCCCTTGAGTAATACTTGAATCGCGGGAGCTTTTCAGGAAACAGCCTTCCAACCCACCTCTGTGGCCGGGGCTGCTTGATTTAATAGAGGGAGTTTTAATTTGATTTTGAAAATTTCAGAAACTTTCAGCTCCTCATACCGTTGTAGGGTGGACGTACGTCTTAACTGTGCCTGGCCCCGGTGACAGTTCTATTTGAGATAGTTTCTCTACCATCTTAGCACTGAAAGCTCCCTGGAGATCACCAATCTTTAAAAGTTGATCTCATTTGTTCCTACCCTTCCAATACTTTCTGGAATAATGATTTAATTTGAATGAAGGAGCGGGTTCAGGTCGTGTAAATTTTAAGTCAAGTTCCATCACCATCATGTGTCTGACCAAATGGCAGCAGTAACATGTAGCAGAAGTCGAGCCCCTTTCCTTTTGCTAAGCAGTGCGATTGTACTTATTTTAGAGCCTTGTGGAGTGGGGAGTGCTGGTGTAGGCTGGTCACCGGGTCAGAAATGACTGCTACTTCAAAACGCTCGTTAGTAGGAGCCAAAAACTGGAAGAGCTTCTTCTGCCCTTTGGTGGAAGAACACTAAGATAATTTAGAAATGTGAGCTGGCCCCACCATGGCTTCCGATGAATCCGAAGTGTCCGGCTCCTTCCCATCTGTAGATGTGGCTTTAAGTCATTTGCTCCTTTTACAAATGCCCTTTGGGATGTTGGAGATTAATAGAAGAGAGTTGTGCTGGGCGCTCTCCGCAACATTGTCCACATTCTATGTGTAAGAAACCCCCAAACTGCACTTTTAAAAAATGGGTAAGTTCATTAGAAAGGAAGGTATCTAGGTAAGGTGGATACTTTTAAGTACTGTTACAGATGTAGAGACTGTACCACAGATCCGTGGAGAGCTTTTAGACCAGGGATTCCTTAGTTCAGATAATTACTGTACCGCATCCATCCCACCGCACAAACCAGCAGAGGGCTGTACCGCATCCATCCCACCGCACAAACCAGCAGAGGGCTGTACAGCATCCATCCCACCGCACAAACCAGCAGAGGGCTGTACAGCATCCATCCCACCACACAAACCAGCAGAGGGCTGTACCGCATCCATCCCACCGCACAAACCAGCAGAGGGCTGTACAGCATCCATCCCACCGCACAAACCAGCAGAGGGCTGTACAGCATCCATCCCACCGCACAAACCAGCAGAGGGCTGTACCGCATCCATCCCACCGCACAAACCAGCAGAGGGCTGTACAGCATCCATCCCACCGCACAAACCAGCAGAGGGCTCTACACCTGTGATCCCAGCACTGAGGGGGTAGTGACAGGATGACCAGAAGTTCCCCAACTCCTTCTTGGTTACTTTTGATTCTAAGTTACATGAAGCCCTGTTTCCAAAAATGGTTTTGTGTTAATTTGCTATTAATTTGAGTCTTGCTAAATGCAATAATCATGTTATTGCAGTTATGGCCCTTGTCTTGAACTCCTGCTACTAAAGTGTACTGGGGGTTATCTGTGGATGTGATGTAGCTGACTATTAATATTTATAGCTGATCACAGCTTCTTTCCACCAAACTACACATTTGTACTTCCAACATTTATTGTGCTAGAGATCATTGACGAAGGAAATCCCTTTTGTTGAGTCTTTACATTTTTAGCCTAGTGGTTTTTTCCCTACTTTTTAAAGCTCCCTTCCATTCAGTAATGTGCTTCACATTAATTAATTCTTTAGACCCTGGGCCATAGCAATGTACACAGTGAAAACTTTGCTGCCCTGAATATTACATTTTTAAATCATTTTTTTAACTTGAGATGATCTTATTTTTGTAATTCTAGGACTGTAGAAGGGTGTGCTTAAAAGTTCCATGGAAACCGGGGTGTTTATTGTGGCTTAGCGCTTCTGTTCTTCCTCCGCTGTGTGTGAGTTGTAGGTGGCTTCTGTGAAGTTCGTTTTCAGGCTGGTGGAAAGGTAACATGAATTCTCTTGCTGCCTGCACACCTGGTCTGAGGCCCCATTTCTGCTGCTTCCCCCAGTTTCAGTTCTGCTGGCAGCAGACGCTGGCGCTCTGGAGGCTGGTGCAGCCTCTGGCTGAGCAGGGGCCTCCACCCAATAGTCATCTATCTTTTTAAGTAATTATTTTTTTTACATTTTTAAAATTAAAATCTAATTATATCATTTCTCTCCACTTCTTTTCTCTCCTCCAGTTCCTCCCATGCCCCTCTTCCTCCCATCATCTGGTTTCCTTGGATATTACATTTTAATATTTCAGTTACTTTTCCTTCTATTTCTGTTTAGAGTTTTTATTATAGAAGGCTAGGGTATTTTATATATGTGTAGAGATTAAGAAAACCTGTACTCTTTTGAAACGAAGAATTTTAACTGAAAAGTGAGCACACTGAAAGCTAGAAATGTGTAACCATTGACCGCTGATGACAGCAAGCAGTCCCACACACATCTGAAGGCAAGAGAGGCAACAGGTCCTCACAAGCCTTCTGCTTTGACTTCTGACACCTAAGTTAATGCCACAAAATGGCGTGTATCTCCAGCTTTGATTCTTTGTACATTTTTAACTTTTCAGTTCCGTGTAAGGATGTTAAGCCACTTAGGTGTAAAGCTGTGTTCTCTTAGAAGCGTGAGCCTTAGCAATGTATATGATTGGGAATAAATTGAATTGTTGGAGTCCATTCTAGAGTCTCAGAGCACTGTGCCGAGGGAGAGGGTTGCACAGATAATTAAAAATGGTCTTTCTCCCCAAGGCCCACACAGTCCCCAGGGGCAGACACATCTGCTGCAGTAGTCCAGAGCGAGAGATGCCAGACTAACAGGGTTGCAAAAGAAGAGATGCTCTCAAGGATACAGTTTGAGTCAGGGAACAACTGCAGAGGGAGTGGGACCAGAAGAGTGGTTTTCAGGATGAGGAACACTTTGCACCAGTAGCTGTATAGGTAGGAAGAGCTCTTACACATAGAGGAAACAACTGGACTGGAAGCACTAGGTAAAATGAAATTTGAGGTCACAGTGGGCTCAGATCGTCGTAGTCACAATGACATGTTGTTAGGGCTTTAATTCTTGTTCTTTTTGGCACATTGGAGTTTTTGTGTAAATTGGTATCAAAATGTTAACACTTTATTTTATTCTGCAATGTTCTGATGGTTGGGGCAGGCTTGTTGTCGCTGTATGTTAAAAATGAGTGGTCCTAACTGTTGTAATTTCATTTTAGATCATAGCATTTGATGAGCTGAAGACTGATTACAAGAACCCTATAGACCAGTGTAATACCCTGAATCCTGTAAGTTATGACATCACATTTATCTTTACATTTTCAAAACTTACTTGCTTTTAACTTGATGTAACCTGAAGATGGCCAATCTTCTCAGTAGCATGCTGTCTCGAATGTTCTTGAAGTAGGCAGAATAAAAAGTCCCCTTTGCTATCAGACTCGACTGTTGTGTTATTAATCTGGTGATGTCAGCCGCCGTACTAACATTCTTCCAATCTGCTTTTTACATTGTCGGCCAAAGACCGTTGAAAAGGTCAAAAAGATTAAAAGAGTCAAAATTGCACTAAAGGTGTGTACTGCTTTTTTTAAAAGTTGAATGTTTTAATGCCACATCATTTCACGGGTGGGCTAGGGCATTTGTATCTGTATTGTTCTGCTCAGTGTGCTTGTTCATACGCCTGTTGAGGGTTATGATTTCATGAAACTTCACATTTTATGCAAATGTTTGCTTGCTGGCCCGGTCAAGTAGGGAAAGCTGTTAAATGCGTATGCTTTTTTTTATGTTATGGCCATAGGCACATCTATATTAAATTATGTAGTGCAGTATTTGAAAGGTGGCCAATGCCAGATTTAACATTAGTCCCGGGGAGTTCTTCTCAGGCTGTGGCTTGGACACATGGGCTCTAGTGTGGACTTAGCTGCCATGTCTGCTGGTGGAGTAAATGGGTTCATGCATTTGCTGTCTCAGCCTTTGTTGCAGCTCTGGGCTTGGTGCACAGTCTTGTTTGTGGTGATGCCTCAAGATGCCAGAATTTTGTAGCTAGCAGTTTGTATATAAGTATCCCAGTCTATTGTATCTGCCTCAGAGTTCTGAAACAGTCTCCTGTGATAGATTTATTGATAATGTGTCTCTGTGGTGTTTTGGGTTGAATCTAGATACATTTTAGCATCTGAGGGAAATTCTCTAGCCTGTGGGTTTGATTTGGCCTAATTGGTCAGAAACTAAAGAGCTGCTTGTAACAAGGCAGCAAACAGTAGAAACAGGGTTACCCCTCAGTGCTGGTTCAGGACAGGAGACCAGCGCAGGCGCATTCTCGGGTTCTTACTCGGAGAAGCCAATGTGCCACTTGACCCTTGTACATGTAAGCGGTGCAGTAGCTCTCCAGTGTGTCCGTGGAGAACGTTTACCGTGAGGCTCCGTGTAGCTCTCCAGTGTGTCCGTGGAGAACGTTTACCGGCAGGCTCCGTGTAGGTCTCCAGTGTGTCCGTGGAGAACGTTTACCGGCAGGCTCCGTGTAGGTACAATCCCAAGTTTTAATTTCCTGGCTCCCTTGCTCATAGAAGAAAGACGCCAGAACTGTTTTCGGTTGGAAAGTAACAGGTGTGCATTGTAGAGCGTCTTGCCTCAGTCCTTAAAAGCGGTTGTCAGGCAGTCAGGAAGCTGGGATCTCTTTTGGTCTGTTAATAGTATCTCGTGTTCTTCGGCAGTTTGTTAATCCCCATATTCAGATGGTGAGGTCGCTAGCTAGAATCAAACGGACACTTCCCTGGGTGTTAGGCCCGGCACAAGGTGAGTAGTTACTCTCACAAGTAGGACAGTTGATTGAGTTGCTTTATGAGGTCCAGGTGCTCTGACCAAGGCTCAGGTCAGAGGTTAAGGCAGAGACCACAGTTACAAGCTAGACATCCTGATTTTTGAAGCTCTAACTTAATTTATTGTAACTTTAAGAGGGACAAATTTCATCATAGAATATAGTGTGTGATTTCTGACTTTTCTCAATGGAAAGGAATTCATACTGAGAGAAGACATGTGTTTGGACGCCTGTAGCTCCCAGAGGGGAAAGGCCGTCATTGTAGCCCCAAGAGCTGTGTTCTGGAGAGGGTGCCGATAATTGGCTGAACAGCAGTGCATCTGACAGTTTTCCCTATTTAAGTTTGTTTTGACAGTTCTGCCAAAGTATGGGGGAAGACAAGTATTTTTAAAAATGTAAACTTATCAAGAGAATACAGTTGTACATGTTTCAGTCCGAATCATTTCAGCCATGTTTGCATGAGGTAATTTTTTCTGGATACTAGTCTTAATACGAGCTGTGGGTCATGAATAGAATGAGTTCTGTGGTAATTGAGTGATTGGAGAGCTCAGCTTTTTGTGAGAAGTACATGATAGATGCTTCTGGAGTTTCTGAGTAGCGACAGTGGGGTCTGATTCTTACTGGAATGGTCAAGCTGCAGGAGAGTGCAGGAGTAGCGCTCTAAGGGCGAGTCTAGGGGGTGGGCATGTGGCTCCACAGGCACGTTCTCCCCAGGCTAAGCAGTTGCAAAATCATTCATTTTGTTAGGCCTCAGTGGCTTCAGGGCTGAAGTAGGCTCCACAGGGTTTAAAGCAGCATCCTGTCCTTTAATTAAACTGCTGTTACAAGAGCAGTTCCAGTGGAGCTTGTAATGCATGCTTTTCTTGGTCTATTCTGGTTCTAGTTATGGAGTTTCAAAGATGTCCTTTGACATTTTCTTGTCTATAGAAATTTAGCCTGAAATCCATGCATATGTGGAGCTTATATTATTTACTTATTATTGCCTAAATTTGTAGAAAACATCTGGTTAGTGACTTAGATTAGTTGACTCTACTAGGATTTTATTTAAAATAATGTTGATTAAAAATCTGATGGTGGGATTGGGGATATAACTCAGTTCTGAGTGTTGCTCAGAACATGTGACACGCCCTGGGTTTGATTTCTAACTCTGGGGAAAGTTAGTTCACCATATACAGCTTTCAGCTGGGAAAGTAAGATGGGTATTAGAAGATGGGCTCGAACATGCAGGGTGACTTTGTTTTCACAGCATGGCTCACACTGGAAGGGCCTGGCTCACTGCTTTAACTTGGTGCAAAGCTAGTTGATAACTTGGACTTTGCAGCTGTGACTTAGGGGTTTGAGCTAGAAGTAGCTTCAGATAGTTTTGAAATTTTGTTTAATAACTCATTAGATTAGATTGAACCTTTTAGGATAAAGAGTGATTTAAAACAAATCATTAACTCTTGGTCATTTTATAAATGCATGTTGTTTGAATTAATTTCTCCTCATTACTACTTAACCAAAAGACTTATTTTCTTTTTGAGAGTCTACTGGTCTTCGGCTGTGTAGCATTTTGTTGATAGGTAGGCTTAAGAGAACACAAAGGCTAATGGGAACTCTGGGACCTGGCAATTTCTTCATGGTTAAGAGTCGCGTCTTTTCCCTCCTACATTGCAGAAAATGTGTCCCTTGCATTGTGTGGCTCGTGTTCTCCCCAGCTGGCTGAGTTGTTGGCTGGCTGGCTTTCCATTGCACAGCCTGGGGGAGTGGTGTGGCCTGCTAAATATCGTACATGCAGCAATCTTGGTTTCGTCTAAGGCTTAAAAACTAACGTAAACTTAAAATGGGAGTTTGTTTTATGGAATTTTTATCATGTTGCATGTGCTCTGGTTATTATTTCATTTTTGTATTCTTATTGCTGAATGATGGAAATAAAAGCATTCTACTTGATTCACAAATAATTGAACAATCTGGGTGGTAACTGCAGTTTAACTTGCTTCTCTAAGAACCTGAGTTTTAAATTTCTCATCTTATTGTTGTAGTAAAAGCTTCATATCCCTTGGCCAGTTTGCTATAATCACTTTCAGTAAAAAGTCAAATATGGAGGTAGGACTCAGTAGCATCTTTGATTTGCAGTTCTAGGAAACAGTGATGTTTTAAAATGGAAGCTTGGTTGCCACTTGCTTTCCAGATAAGCAACTGCGAGCTGGGCAGTGTGATAACCGCTCTCTTTTTCTTCCAGCTTGTCCTTCCAGAGTACCTCATCCATGCTTTCTTCTGTGTCATGTTTCTCTGTGCAGCAGAGTGGCTCACACTGGGTCTCAATATGCCCCTTTTGGCATATCATATTTGGAGGTAATACTTAAATACGCTTAAATGTTCTGTTAACTAACTTTTACTTTGGCTGTGGTTGCTCTAGTCATCTTTACTACTGTACGTCTACAGGCAGATCCGGAGTTAGTTAGCACTGACTCAGCTCAGGTTGCTGTGCCCTTGCCGGGCTTGCTTCCATAGTCCTTAAAGGAGCTTTGACATAGCACATACAAGTGTGACGTGTATAAGTGAATTGTCTGTTATGCACACGTGCACGTATGAACTCAGAGATGAAGATCCAGCACTTCCAGCCTCAGAAGATTTTCTGAGCTGAATGTCAAGCTGTCTCCCTCAACCGACAACCTTTATTGGCTCAGTTTAGTTCTGCCATTTTAAACGTCATGGAAGCCCGAATGTGCAATACTTGTCTTTTTCATACTATAATTTTCATTTCTTATTTTATAACTTTTAAAGCATTTAGTATTTTATAGATGAAATCAGATTATATAAGCTTACATAATTAATGCCTGACCTGAATAGAGTTTTTCCCCCATTGCCCATAAATTGAAAGCTTTGTATGAATGGGCACGTCAGAATCTCCTGTCTCTCACTTTTAGGAGGCGTGTTTAAGACTGTTCTAGTGTACAGTGCTATTATATCTATAACTGAGTGGAGTTTTCAGAGAAACTGTACTCATGGCTAGAGGTGGAAGGAGCAGGGCTGCAAAGCAAGTGTGGCTGATGTAACACGGGGAGACTCTGGGTGAGGGCCCTGCTCCTTCTGGGAGTGTGAAATTATGTTGAGATAAAAAGTTAAAAGAAACACTTTGGGGCTCAAGAGGTGGTTCAACAATAAGAACACCAGCTGTTCTTCCAGAAGACCTGGGTTTGGTTCCCAGCACTACGTGGTAGCTTATAACTGTCTGACACCCTTTTCTGGCCTCTGTGGCACTGCAAACACGTGCACATGGTGCACATACATGTATGCAGGCAAACACTCATACACATAATGTAGATATCAATCTTAAAAAGAAGAAAGCAGACACCTTACTTTCCCTTTTACAGTTACTCCTGTTCTTGCATTTCTGAGATCAGGAGACCAGATGTAGCTGTCCCATTCTTGTTATATAGGTTTAGATGTAAAAGTAAGGAATTGGACCTGCAAGCAAAGGTGTGCCGTGTGTCTGGAGCGCTGCTCCCTGTAGCAAGTGCTGGAGAAGAAAACACCTCCCCTCCTGTAACGACTGTGTTTCTTTCAGGTACATGAGTAGACCGGTGATGAGCGGCCCTGGACTCTATGACCCGACGACCATCATGAATGCAGACATTCTAGCCTACTGTCAGAAGGAAGGATGGTGCAAACTAGCTTTTTACCTTCTAGCCTTTTTTTACTACCTATACGGGTAAGTTTGGAACCACATGGCGTTCATAACCATAACCCCATAACTCCAGTTCCAGGGGTGAACCTCTTCTGGCCTCTGAGGGTACTGTACACATGTGGCACACAGACAGACATGCAAGCAAAACACCCAAATACATAAAATAATAAAAGTATTAAAAATTAGCTATTGTAAGTTGGAATAACTAAGTTCTGTTGATTTGTATTTATTATCTGTTAATTTCTGATAATATTATCTGTTAAATTTATATTTATTACATTAAATTTATATATATTATTTATTATCTGTTAATTTTCTATTCACATTTGTTTCTAAATCATATGTTTCCATTATAGAAAAGGGCAAACAAAGGTTGTTGAGAGGCCATCATCTGTGCACGTCTATGAGAGACTTTGCCCATAGGTGAAATATAGTGACAGGTTCAGTCTCTTTGGTTGTGGCCCTTACCTTTACTGCTGTGCCATCTCTAGCTATGACTAGGTCCTGAATGGTGAAATTTCATCTCTTTTTCTTGCTAATTTTCAAGCTCTTTATTTTATTTTATTTTTTTTAAGACAGGGTTTCTCTGTGTAGCCCTGGCAGTCCTGGAACTCACTCTGTAGACCAGACTAGCTTCAATCTCAGAGATCCACCTGCCTCTGCCTCCCAAATACTGGGATTTAAGTTGTGTGCCACCATGGCCCCGGTGGTCTTAAGTGTTTTAGCTAACTTTTGGGTTACCGGACTGTAGTAGGCATTTGAAGTATACTTGCGGAAAGAAAACACATGAGTAGTTGGCTTGGAGAAGCACGTTGTAGGGAATGCTCACCAGGACGTGTTTTATACTGTCCATGTCTGCTCAGCTCCTAGTTTTGTTTGGGGATAAGAATGTGTATCATCCCCAGTGCCCCCCACCCCCATTTTTTAAAATGTTTTTTATTATTTTCTAAACTTTCATACACTATGTTTTGATTATATTTTCCTCTCCTCTGCCTCCTCCCAGTGCCTTTCTAATGTCACTGTTGATACAGACTTGCCCTTGTTACTTTGTGAGCCTAAATCACGTATTTACTGCCCCTCCACCCCCTGTTGTATACCTTTTTGTCCCCATTTCTGTTGCTTAGAGTTGTTCTAGGCTGTAATTGGAATGTTCCTCTCTTGACCGTTCCCTTGCATAAAATGGGACCAGTAACAAGCACAGCCTCCTGGGAGTGCTTGGAGGCTGAGTGAGGTCATGCCTGGGGAGGACGAGCAGCTGCAGCACCAAGCCGCTCTCCAGAGACGCTCTTCCTGTGACGCTGGTCCAGAGCGCTGTTTGGATGGCTTCCCTAAGTGCTGGTCCTCATTGAGTGCTCGGTCACACTGTTCTGCTTGCTAAAATTTGAAAAGAAACGGGGCAGTAGGCAAAAGTCCATAAATGCAACTTAAAACCACACTCTGAACTTGGCAGTGGTCTTTTCTGTGATGCTATGATACCGTGTATGGGCAGGATATATAAAGAGGGCTCAGCTCTTTTGTGCTCTTAGTTTTTGTGATTAGGAGTGTTTGAATTAACAGCTTCTTTCTTTGTTTCAGCATGATCTATGTTTTGGTGAGCTCATAGAACAACACAGAAGAATCGGTCCTGTTAAGTGCATGCAAAACGCCGCTGATGAAGGGATTCTATCCAGCAAGGTCCTGTTTCCAAGAGTAGCCTATGGAATCTGATCAGTTACTTTAAAAAATGACTCCTTATTTTTTAAATGTTTCCACATTTTTTGCTTGTGGAAAGACTGTTTTCATATGTTATACTTGGATAAAGACTTTAAATGGAATTACGTATAAATTAATATAAAATGATCACCTCTGGTGTTGACAGGTTGAACTTGCACTCTTAAGGAACAGCCATAACCCTCCGAGTGATTTCATTAATTACTGACAGCCCTGAGTCCTTTGGGAGCTTGGTTTAGAGGGCTTGTTGGGCTCCAAGATAAATTAGCTGTAGATACGAGGTGCTTCTGGTGAACTGAAGATGTGTGTCTGACTTGTGGGGATCGCCGTAGGCCTCCGCACTGATCGCTGTAGATGATTATGTATGGACATGGCAGTAGGAAGAGTGGGATTTCCTTCCCTGTCGACTTGAATAGTACCCTGTATATTGCATGAGAGAGGGTTTCCCTCATTTCCATCAGAGTCATACACTTGCTTTAATTCTTAAACTTAAGTGATACAAACATGCTGAATTACTTGTAAAGAATGCATTTAAAGCGATTTTAAATGTATTTTTATTTGTAAGACATTATTTACTAAGAAATTGGTTATACTATGCTTACTCTTCTAATCCAGTGGTCGAGGTATTCTTAAGAATTTGCAAGTACTTTAGATTTTCCAAAGTGAATGAGAAAACTGTGTAACCACCTGCTGTTCCTTCAGTGCAACCCAATAAAACTCTGAGATGAAGATGCTTTCCGGTGCGTTGTTTTCAAGATCACCAATGGCTATTCCTCATGCTCAGTCAATCCATCATAATAAAAGACATAATGTTGTCATTTTAAAATTTAATCATCATATATTGTGTTTTCTTAAAACAATACTTCTGAATCCAAAGTCTGAAGAGTTTTGAACCGACGGGCACATCACTGTTCCATTTGGGGGGAGTCCTCCCTGCTGCAGACACAGGACCATCATCCTCTCACTGATTCTCCAGTTACTGAGGTGCGTGAAGTCTTGAATGTCTGGTTTTCATAAGCATTCTCATTATGAGGGTGTAGGCAGTTTGGAGTGCTGTAAGTGTTTTGAAGTTTCTTCAGCAAATGATGAAAGGCAACTGATTTGTAGAGATCCCCTAATGATCAGGGCAGTACGTGGATGTGTGCTGTTTTACTCCACGAGTTCTTGTGCTGTCCTGTTCCTTAGTGCAGTGGCCCTCCCGGGCATGGGGCGAAACACTGCCATCTGGGCATTAGGTGACAGGGTAGAGACTTGGAAGATGGGAATGAAGAACCAGTCTGAGGAGGGCCAGACCGTGTTGCAAAGAAAGCTTTACAGACTATCTAGTAGTCTGCAGAGCACCTGCTGGGGATTGCCCCCTCCAGTTTGTGCAGGGATTTATTGGGCACATGCTGGACACTGCAGACTCATGCCATTTTGTTTCTAAACCTTCTAATTCTGTCCTAGCCCCTCCTTGTTTCCCTTCCGTGACCACAAGGACTGTTGACCGACCTGGCCGAGGTTAAGATGCAGGGACAGACACTGCCTTAGAACTTCTGAGAAACTTCTCTTATTTCGGATCTTTAGGGTTAGTTGAAATTTTATTGGTTTTCTTCCAAAGTCAGATACAGTTTCCAGCTGATTCTCGAGAGAGCGCAGTGAGTTTCACCATGTCGCTCATAGATGTTAGTGTCCAGATGTGGTTGTGACTTAGAAGGGTCAGATGCTTGGGTACAGCCTCACTTGCCTCTTCAGTGTTTTCTGGAAGTCAGGTCTTCCAAGGAGAAAGTGGAAGACAGAATCCCACCGGCCATTTTCTCTGTTCTGGTTGTTCTGTAGGTTAGTCCGTTGGGAATGGTGCTGGCCTGGGCTGGGCAGAGGCTGTTAGTGTGGTTTATAACGTACGCTCATCTCGTGCTTTTCTGTAACGCCCTTCACCTTAGTGCCAGTTCTCTAGCCCTCAGAAGCCATCTCCCTGTTTGTACCTGTCTTCTTGCCTCTGCTCCAATCCTGTAGTCACATCTGGAGCAGCAACTGTTCCTTGTGGATTCTTCTGCGTTAGGCCTTCTGCAGCAAATGCCTGCGTAGCTGGCTGTTGAATAGTGCTGTATCATGCCAGCAGGCTCTTTGAGGCTTGAGTTAAAGGGAAAGTGATAGGAAATGACATGCTAAGCCACTTTTAACAGGTATTTGAGTATTAGTAACTGAAGTTTCACTTACACAATGACCTGTCTGACTTGAGTAACAATCTGACTGGGAAACCAAGAACAGGTCATTGGCAAGATGTATCTCCTCTCAGGCTAGGAGCTAACATAGAGCTCCTCTACCTCCCAACTCCATATGTTATGAAGGTCTATCTAATGTATAGAAAGGACTTAAAATTGTGTGTGCTTTTTTTTTTTATAGTGTTCCTAGATATAATTAGTGGAGCATAACTAGTGATTTCTGTGTATCTTTCTCCTTGCAGGGTAAGTAAGCTCTTACTGTACGTGTGACTATAGAACTTTATCCAGCCCATTCAAATGGTCTGTATTTTTTTTTAAAACTTTATTTATTATGTATACAACATTCTGCCTCTATGTGTGCCTGTAGGCCAGAAGAGGGTGCCAGATCTCATTACAGATGGTTGTAAGCCACCATGTGGTTGCTGGGAATTGAACTCAGGTCCTCTGGAAGAACAGTCAATGCTCTTAACCACTGAGCCATCTCTCCAGCCCCTCAAAGGTCTGTATTAAAAAGTATCTATATCCAGCTATTTGTCACTTAATATCCACAGATGTACAGCTCAATAATCAGATGCAAGTCAGAAATTTGCATAACAAAAATATTTTAGAGGGGAAAAAAAACTATTGCTCCACTGCCTAGCCCTGTTCATAAATGCTCATCTCCGCTGGAAGCTGTAATAATGTTGGTTTCAAGTGACTTTAAGCTGTCACTTCAGACCGATTGATTTGTGGCCAGATGAGTAGTTAAAAGTGTCTGATGTTTAGCAGTATAACCTAGGAGATGGTTCTGAGTGAATCTTTCAAGGTGATGCCTAGAGAAGATGTTCTGTTCCTGGATTTCTTGACTTGTTTCTCAGAGCCATTTACTGTGACTACAATTCAGAAATCTCCAGTGTCTGAAAGGAGTGTGTAACAGCTGCCTATTCTGTTGACTTCGGAAAGTGATATCAAGCACAGGGTGTGAGTCTGAGGTAGAGCAAGGGATTTGCTCTGCATTCATTTCTTGATAACATTGTAGAAGACATGAGCATCTTGACATGCAGAAGACTGGTGTCTCCCTGATGGCAGTGTTATTTATTATACAGTGCCTTTTCTAAATACTTATATTTATTTGTAAATGCTTATGTATTCTGAGGAATGAATTTCTTAAATGGGTTGATGACAGTAGATCCTAAAACTAAGGAAAACATGAAATCATGAAATGTAGTCATGGTTTGTTAAAGCCTAAGCTTGGAGGTGGTGCAGCTCTCCCTTATGCCTTAGAGCGTGCTCATTTTACTTTTGCATATTTAATAAAAAGTGTCTCAAATACTCCTTGTGTAGTTGATGGGTAGTGGTTGAGTCCATGTAATCTGTGTGCTGATTTCAAATGTAGCATGCACAAGACCAGGACCCTAGATTGTGTGCCTTTGTCTTTAGATAGATCATATACTTTGGGCAGAGAAAATACTTTCCCTGGAATATTGGCATTGTACTTCATTTTTTTGTTGGTGTGTTTTGCAGAGCAGGGTTTTTCTAACAGTTTCCCTGCTGTGTGTAATTAAAAATTTTCCCGTGTGCATGGTATTAGAATAGTTTAGTCAAGCATCTGAATGTAGAAGTTTGACAGACACTTGCAATGGGAACTGAGAGGTACTTTGAAAATCCAGTTGTTAGATTATTTGAATATGAAATGCTTTTCCTCCACTAAGTACTCAGGAAGGAGCTTTGTCTTAGGAGGAGTGACTGTAGGAGTTGCTGGAGTATGGGGCTAGGGAGGTGGTCCTGTTGATGGAGCGTTTGTTCTGTGAGCTGAGAACATGCGTTTGCTTCTCAATACGGAGGTAAGAATCTGCTGTGTATTTGTAATCCCAGTGCTGGGAAGATGAAGACAGAGTCTGAGGCCCACTGACAGTCTAGCCTACTTGGCAAGGTCTAGAAAATGAGACCCTATCTCAAAAATCCTGGTGGACAGATCCTGAGGAACTTGTTCTCCACACATGGAGATTTGCTGGTGTCGGTCTCAGTTGCTGTCAAAGCTTCCAGGTACTGTGATTTTAAAATTGGTTGTAATTGCAGTATGTACGGAAAAAAACAAAACCCAAAAAACAAATTAAGAAACACACACACAAAACTTTTGGGATTGTCTTGAGGTTTTTTTTTTTTAAATGTCCCTTAATTAAATATTTGACACTAGTGCTGTATGATTCTCCCATCTTTCTCAGTATTTTTTAAAGGAAACATAAATTCTAGAAGCTAGTTAGTTGGTTGTGGTGGCGTACACCTTTAATCCCAGCACTTGAGGGAGGCAGAGGCAGGTAGATCTCTGTGAGTTCAAGACCAGCCTGGTCTACAGAGTAAGAGCCTATCTCAAAAATGAAAAGAAGAAACATCCCAAGTGTGCATGGAAGCACTAAGTGCCCCCACGGTGGTGAGGTGCGCTGGTGCTCTGGAGGGAGCCGACCCTAAACTCAAGAGTCCTTGTAATTCTGTAAGTAGTGAAGTAGGAAAAGAGAATTTCAGGAGGGGGGAGGGTAAAAGTTTTTTAAAAGTGGTGAGTAGGGTGTGTGAGAGATGGTTCAGCGAATAGGAGCACTTGCCACCAATCCTGGAACCCACGTGGAAGAGGAGAACTGACTCCTGTCCCTTGTCCTCTGACCTCCACCTGTACATTGTTAAATGTGGGTGTGCATACAAAAACTTGATTTTTATTGTGTCACATGCCTACCAGCGACAGAGGAGGCCAAAGCGGGAGTAAACAATGAAAGCCCAGTGTTTTTCCTCTCTTTCCTTGGCGTCCTCTAGGTAGCGAGAAAGTCAGTGCACTCTAGAAAGACAACTGTATCAACTGTGCAAATTCATGACCCAAAGCTTTTGGAGGATCCACACATAACATTTATATTCAGGATGGTAGCACTAGTAGTTTTGCTTTAATACAAATTATGCTAGAGAACTTGGGAACTTTACACGTAGGCATGTATTTAAAATCTTCATTATCTGGACACAGATCTTGATAGTGAATCTCTTGATGATAGATATGTAGCTAACTTATCCCGGAACTCATGAAGATAATTATATTGCTGGAAAAAAAAAAAGAGTAAAGATATGTTGAGGTCCAGAAAACTAGGACCAGAGTAGATAGACCCCATACTTGCTAAGAACAGGAGGAGGAGGTACTGGCCAAGGCAGGAGGTGGGAGGAGCAGGGTCGGAATGAGGTTGGGTAAGGAAGCTACCCTTACCGAAAGGCAGGATGGAATTCACAAGAGGGTTTTATAAGTCTATCCAATGCTTGCTTTAGTGCTGAGACTAATAGACAAAGGGCATCTTCTGTCCAGTGTGGAAGGGCCTACTTTTTCCTTGTGTGTTTTCTTTTTCGCTACTGAATATGGAGGAGAGCATTCCCTCTAACAGTGATACAGTCGTAACAGGTGTTTGTAGAAGCCCAAGCTACTGGTGCCCCCCCCCCCTTTTTGGTTTTTCGAGACAGGGTCTCTCTGTAGCTTGAAGCCTGTCCTGGAACTGGCTTTGTAGACCAGGCTGGCCTCGAACTCACAGAGATCCGCCTGCTCCTGCCTCCCAAGTGCTAGGAGTAAAGGCGTGTGCTACCACTGCCTGGCTGCTACTGGTACTTTTGATGACAGTCCATTTGTAATAATTTTCATAAATAAAAAATTTAAAAAAACAAACATCATTATACAGATAAGCTAAGTAAGTGCTTTTTGACGATTTATTGAAGTTGAAATCTTGTTCCAAAAGACAGCTCTGATAGCCACCATCCCTGATAGTGAAACCCTGCCGCGCTGGCTTTCCTCGGGAGAGGTGGGCGGCCCTTAGCTACGGAATGTCCAGGTGATGCACTGACACACACGAGTGTGGGCCTCATTCCCGGTGACACATGTATAATGCATACATATCAGACCATGGCTCTTATTAGAAAAAGGAGACTGAACTTCCTAAATTTGAAGTATTTGATGCTAACAGAGTAAAGGGAGTTCTATTTTCAGAACTTCTGTAGAGAAGTAGACGCAGTAAAGTGTATTTTATGAATGGCCACGTTTAAACCTTGAGAAGCAGTTTGCTTGACCTGAATGAGTTAGTACAGTAAGTCCCAGTACTTGATGCTGGTGTAGTCCGCTAACCCAGGGAAGGGAGACTGGACCACAGGCTGAGTGCCAGGCTGATGACGGGCTAAGCTGGTACCACGGGAAGGCAGATGAATTTGGGGCGCACACAAACAGCGCCATCCGTGATTGTCACATCCGGTGTGGTGCTGCTGCCTTCTTCCTACTTGTTTCTACATGTTCAGGAGAATGGAAGGCATCTGGTATCCGTGGCAACAGACAATAAAATAAGCACAGCTGTGCAGTTTTGATACCATTCATCAACATGTCAGAGGCACAGTAGGATCTTTAGATTGCTTGGGCTTCAAGTCTACCCAAGAAAATGAAGGTTTGCAGTAGCCATTTCCTGACCGAGTGTGAGCATCAGCCCCAGAACTGACTGGGGCAGAGATGAACAGTCACATCCCTCAGTGAGCAAAGCGCAGAGTTTAACATCTTCATTATTTTGTTCAAAATTCAGTGGCTTGTGCAGATAGCTTGGTTGTATTTACATGTAAATGCAAAAGGTAAACCCATATATGTGCATCAGGATTTGGAATTTCAGCTCAAGGCCCTCTTGCACTCATTTTTTTCACACTATTTGAAAGGCCACCACCATTGCAGACAGAACAGCCCTGCTCTTACCTTGATGGTCTGTATGGCCCCAGATCCCCTGACATCTCGAAGGCTGTCTATGGCTTGCTGTGGTGATACTGAGTCAGACAAGTATAGGAGGAGACAAGCAGCTACTGAGAATGTGACAGAAAAATAATGGGTTATTAAAAACTGGTTTGCTTTTGTTGTAAGAGACTAGATAGTCAGACTTCTGTGGCCACAGGAGACTGTTCAGTGTGATTGCTAAAAGACAGACCCTAGAGTCTGCGCTCTTGGGGCTTACATGATCCATACTAACGGCTTTGTTGCTACACACGTTTCTGTGTGAATGTGGGCTCCATTTCTCTCGTGTACAGAGCTAGGAGTAGAGTTTGAGTCACGGTAACTCTGTTTCCGTGGCTGAGAAACAGAGCAGCCGCACTGTTTTACATCCCCAGTAGTGGTGCTGAGCACCTGTTTCTTGGAGTGCTCGCTGATCCTTTCCATTTTAAACATCACAGCCATAGCTAGCTGACATTACTGGGCACCGTTCTCATGTGCTTTTTGGCTGTGTGTATTTTGGGGAAGTGTTTACTTGGGCCCTTTGCTCGCCGTTTAGTTGCCATGTTGGTCTATCTATATGGGTGCGCTACATATTCTAGTGTATACTCCCTTACCACGCACATGCTGTGAACCCCCCCCCCCCGTTCTTTTCATTTTGGCAGTATCTTTTCATATGTTGTTCACTTGGATCTTGTTTATCCTGTTAAATAATATTTTTTTTTTTTTTGTTTTTCAAGACAGGGTTTCTCAAGACAGGGTTTCTCTATGGCTTTGGAGCCTGTCCTGGAACTAGCTGTTGTAGACCAGGCTGGTCTCGACTCACAGAGATCCACCTGCCTCTGCCTCCTGAGTGCTGGGATTAAAGGCGTGCGCCACCACAGCCCGGCTTACAATAAAATTTTTTTGGCAGCACACTTTAAAATTAATACACAGAGGCTGGAGAGATGGCTCAGTGTTAAAGAGCACTGAGTGCTCTTCCAGAGGTCCTGAGTTCAATTTCTAGCGACCACATGGTGGCTCACAGCCATCTAGTGGGATCTGATGCCCTCTTCTGCCATAAAGGCAGACATGCAGAGAGAACACTCATATACACTAAAAAAAAATCAATCAATTAAAAAAAATTAATAGACAGTAAGTAACTATACTACCTTGTTGTTTCCTGTTTGTTTGGGGTTTTTGAGTCAGGGTCTCACTGTAGACCTGCTTGACCTTGAACTCACCACAGAGCCAAGGATGACCTTGAACTCCTGCTCCTGCTGTGCTGTGAGTATTATACTGAGGCACCGGATATTCTTTAGCATTTTCTGTCAGTGTCATAACACTTCATGGGAAGAACATCAGAAAAACCCAGGCACAGGGCTAAGACTTGCAAGTGACCCTCCTAGGCCAGGCCCGGGACAGCTGGCACCCACCCAGACGTCCCAGGAAAAACCAAGTTTTCGGCTTTACTCAATCCCTGAGTCTTGGTAAACTTACATTGTGCTTTCTTTCCCGAACTACCAAGTGAGACAAGGTCTCCCGAAGGAGTTTGCCTTTTTTGAAGTTAAAGAGTTAGTGAAAATCCATTTCTTACCTAGACATGATCTTCCAAGTCCTCCATAGCAGCTAAAAGGGAAAGAGAGTTTTGAGGTTCATTTTCACTCTGTGCCAGTGCGGCACAAGGCTTCCTCTCCTCTGCCCACTGTTACCTCTCCAGCACCCAGCACAGCACCATGCAGAGTAGCATGCGAAGTTGACCAGCCCAGAGCTGTGTGTGCTCATTCATATGGGGAGGGATTCTGAATACCTGGAAGGGCCAAAGAAGGGCCTTAGTGACTGCTGAGCCCCGAGACCTATGGCTGAGAAACGGAGCACTAAGGAACTAGGAATGGAGGCTATCTGTCTTTTAGGTAAAACTTGAGTGGTTCTGGGCCAAGTGCCAACCACACAAGGATCCGGCATCTGTCTCAAGCACAGAGGTGACAGATCACAGAGTGTTAGGGAGGGGCTGGAATCCTGAAGCTGGCCAAGGTCTTCGGCTTGCTTTTTTATCATTTACCTGTGAAACGGTCTTAATAATAGAGGGTTGCCTGAGGCATTGTTTATCCCGGGCTTGGAACACAGGCTGGCGGAGGAAGAGACCAGTGAACGCTAGTGGAAATGACCTAACGCAGTGAAGATGTCAACAGCTCTGCAAAACAGCTATCAAAGCTGGACAATCGTTTTCAAAGACTAGGGAAATAAGCAAAAGCCCAGCCATTGGCTGCTTTTATCTTACGAGCCTGAAGCATTCTCCCAATGCAGGAACACCCTTCCACCTATCACATCGATCTCCACAAAACAGAGGTTGCTGTGAAATTTTTGAAAAAAAAAAAAAAAAATTCGAAACTGTTTGGAAAATGGGCCTAAAAGTTGTATTTTTTCCTTGCTGTACCTGATGCTAATTTGCATATGCCTACAAAGAAATTATACACAGTTGTGTATTCTGAAATTTTGCCTTTGCGTTACTTGGAGAAGGGCCTGCTGTTTTCTGAGATCCCATCATGCCAAGCTTTAGACTTGGGTGCTGGGGATCAAACTCAGGCCCTCACACTTATGGCCAGTATGTTACCCACGGGGCTGCCTCCGCAGCCCTCGGAAGTCCTATTTTAAAAGACTGCTTTCTGTAGGGATTTTTCTGTGAATTTTGAAAGATAAGCGACTTTATTGCTATGAAAACAGCTGATGAGCCGAAACAATTAAGTGAGATGTGACAGAGCAAGAATAATGCCACATATTTTGGTGGCGATGAAAGGGACATTGCTTCTCTTCCGCTATAAGCGCTCAAATGCACTCCCTGCCCCTGCCGTTCCTCCTGAAGGGCAGTAGTAGGAAGTATCTGACGGCTTCCTCTGCACCAGGCCTGAGCTAGCACGTTCCACACAGCCGCTCTCTAGTCCTGACAAGAGGAGGGAGGTCATGGCCAGTGAGGCAGCACCGTGACTGGCATATTGCTCGTGGGCTGACCAGGCAAAGAGGAACATACTGTATCAGGGTTCTCCGGTGGTTTTTAAGGCAGGTGGCCAGCTCCTCCATGATTTCCCGGCAGCTGCCTATGTCAGGAGTCCCTCCATCTGGAATTGGGTGGTGATGGGTGACAATCCCAGACTGTTGGTAGAGGTCCAGAAGGTTTGGGACTCTATATTTTGACAGCTCCCCTCTGGTGCAGAAAACAAATACGTCTTGGATCCCATAGCTCTTTAGTTCCTCTGCCAAGACCAAGACACACACAGATGCACACATAAAACAGGACATGTTTAACTACAGTCAAGAGAGCATATATAGAGTTGCATTCTTCAACCAAAATAGTAACAGCTGAGAATTTGTAAATCTGATATATCTGATGAAAATACCTGAACCAAAAGCTGATGAGAATTAAAACAGATTGGTTTATAAAATGCTTTTGAATGAATTTCAAGATAAGCTGATGGTATTGATATAACACAAAACATGGGATTTCCTTGCAATAAATACTGCCTTTAATAATTAATATTTAAACTCTTGAGAAGGAACGATAGCACTATTTTTAAGTTGTCCTTTTTTCCATGAATTAGCCATGTGCGCTCTCACCCTGCCTCCTCGGGCAGGTGTTATAAATCATCTCCAGCTGAAGCCCTGTGTTCTTCCGCTGTTCTGCACTGAACCAGACCAACATGAATTTACTTTTATAGACCCAGTCTTGAGAAAATAAGGCACTAACTGCACTAACCTTAATGATTAAGAGCTTTTCATTTTAATAGTGTGAACCAAGAAATATTTCTCTAGGATTTTATACTGGAACTTAAAAAAAAGATTTTCTTTTTAAACTGTATGTATGTCTGTGTCAGGGTGTGTGCACATGTGTGCAGGTGCTTGTGGAGGCCAGAAGAGAGCGATAGATCTCCAGGAGCTGGAGTTACAGGTGTTAAAAACTACCCCATGTGGGTTTTGGGAACCGAACTCTGGTCCCCTGCAAGAGCAGCACCCACTCTTAACCACTGAGCCATTCCCCAGCTTCTGGACCTTCTTTATGGCAATTTTCATTCTGGATTATTTAGTTAAAAACAAATAATTCTGAGCTCCAACCTGTGGACATTTATCTAAGCACAAACTCTTTGCAGTTGAAGTGTAAAACATATATCTTACTTTAAAGACAAAGAGAATAAAGATAGAAATGATCTTACTAATAATTTGCTTGACTGCATATTTCCTCTTGTGTGGAGATACTATATATGATATTCCTAGTATGTATGTATATATACACATAGACATTCACACATATGAAAGCAGAACAGATTATATGGAGAAGGAAAGGATCTAAAGGGAGAAGGAGGAAAGAAGGGAATGTGGAGGGAAGAAAAAGATTACATGTTTTGTCTCATATGTGCAACTTATATTTTAAAGATACATATATTTAATCAGATGTGAAATCAGAGGGGACTATCTGGGAGGAGGAAGGTAAGATGCTGAGGTGAACATGAACAAATACAATAATGTAATAAATCCCATTATTTTGTTCACTAAAAATAATATAAAAGGATAATTTGCTTTCTACTTAAAGGCTGATTAAATGATGATACTTAGAATATATTAATTATTAAATTTTAACTTCTTTGTCTTGTTTTTGTTTTTAGAGACATAACAGCTCTGGCTGTCCTGGAACTCACTCTGTAGACCAGGCTTGTCTCAAACTCACAGAGATCTACCTGCCTCTGCCTCCTGAGTGCCGGGGTTAAAGGTGTGCACCAACATGCCTGGTAGTTATATCTTAGCTTTTGAATGTGGCAACTAGAAAGTGTCATTCCGTACACAGCTTCCATTTGTGGCTGTGACTGCATTTCGTTGTGTTTGTTCTCTAAGTCAGGTCTTTTGGTATAATCTAAGGGGGCCTGAAATTTGATCCTCCAGCTCACTTCCTTAATGCTGGGATTACAGACATGCACCATCATGCCCTGCTTAGATAGTCTCATCTTGATAAAACTATCATAGTGTTACAATTGTAAAATAATTTTAACATATTTAGTAAAACTTTCAGAAGAGGGGATAATCTTCTATTTGTCTTCTATACACACTTGACAGATTCTAAAATATGGTGGTGTTCAGATATTTCCAGGGAGGATACACCACAGGAAGGTCTAGGTCTCCTACCAAGTGTTTTGATCTGTTCTATATAATAAATCCTATGGATGATTTCATTGTTAAAAAATAGAGTTCTTCCTATTATAAAAGCCACTAAATAAATAGGAAACTCCCAAATGTGTAAGGTTAGTTTTTGAACCAGTGATTTAAATAGTATTTGCTATGTCCTCCAAATGGAACATGTAAGTTATTTCCTACCATTGTATGTATACCTAAAGCAGAACATGTTTATAAACACCACAAAGGCCAATTCAAGCATTGGACTCTTCATCCCTTTTGATTTTGAGACAGGGTCTCACTGTGTCACCCTGGCTGGCGTGGCGCTTGCTGTTGACCAGGATGGCCTTGAACACACAGAGATCTCCCTGCCTCTGCGCTGGGATTAAAGGATTGCACCACTATGCCTTTCTTCTCATCTTTTTGATAGGTAAGAAATAAAGTACATTAATCAAGTACCAGAACATTGACCTACCAGAACAAGTAGGACAAAGTATTATGACTTTAAAAATTCTGTACCAGTCAGACTCAAACCGAGTGTGTGATTAGGCTCTTAGTATTTAAGTAGGTTACAATATTCCGGCCCAATCAGAATAAAATATGAAATTTCCCATTTGTGGTCATATAACACGCAGGAAGACTGCTGGGATTATAATTAGCATGGAGACTGCAGTGGCTTGAGCACCCTTGAGCAAAGAAGATGGCTCCCGCTGCCTGGCCCCCTGCACGCTGGCTTTGTTCTGACCAAGGGCGGACGACTTTCCTGCTACCCTGGGCTTCCAGCTCAGGCTAAATTTATGCTACCACAGTCAAGTCTTCCAGGAACAGTGTGTTCAAAGACATGGGCACTGCAGTATGCCAGTTTTCTATTTACAAACTTTTCTCCCTTGAAAGGACACATTCTAAAGCCGGACACAGTTTCTGTGTGTGAGCAGAATTGTGACAAGCAAAGTTATGTCCCGATAAATGATGATCCCTTGAGCCCATCAGATACCGCTTCTCATCTAAGAGGTTCACAGTTAGAAATGTCATAAAAATCCATTCTATATATTGAGAAGAGAATAGCTTGACAAATTTTCATGCTTAAAACAAACAAGCTAGTAGTAGGCTTTTCTTATAGTGACCCTACCTGTATCTTTGTGAATGTTTCTTCTAACATCTTTAAATTTACAACCTATAGATAAGGCAAGGAAAAAAATTATTTTAGGGTTGTAGAATAAGGCATATTTGAACAAATACAAGCTACTGTAGACAATCATTTCACATGGCTATTCATGTTTCAGCTCCATTCTAAATGTACATATTAATTTCTTAGAATCTTAGAAACAGCTGCAGAAATTGGTAAAATCTACTGACGGAAATCCCAATGCTGGAGCTCCTGGCTGTGGGCTTTGAGTCTCACTGAACTAGGTTGGTCAGAAATGTGGCCCTGGGCATGGAGGGTGTTCCTGAAGGCTAAACATGCTGCCCAGCGCCCTCTGAGATCAACCTGTCAGCTCACAAAAGTCTGCCCTAATATTAATAGGAAGCCAACCGAGTGTTTTTACCTACCTGGAAGAGCACATAAACCGAGAAACTGTGAGCAATTCACTCGTGACAGAGGTAGCCTGTGAAAAAAAATTTCCCAAGCTTAGTTTTTTAAAAGCTAGAAATGGAGCTGTAAGGTGGTGGCACGCGCCTTTAATCCCACCTCAGGAGGCAGAGGCAGGCGGGTCTCTGTGAGTTCAAGGCCAGCCTGGTCTATAGAGTGAGTTCCAGGACAGGTTCCAAAGCAACACAGAGAAACCCTGTCTTGAAAACTAAAAACAAAGGCTAGAAATGGAAATTTAGATTACTCAACAGGAGCATCTGCCACAGAGTGAGGGTGTTTTAGCATTTTTCAGAGGTTGCAAAATACCAGTTAATCAGATGGGGAACAACAGAGCCTAGAATGACTGAAGTTTGGAAAGGGGGACTTTAATACCACTTACATCTTCAGAAAAAAGCTAATTTAAGTTTACCATAAAGATCCCCTATAGGTAGAGCCAGTAACCTATGGTGTATATCCCAAATGCTTGGGATCACATGTTTTTCAGAGCTCAGAGTTTAGTGATTCTAGAATGATTGCAAAGCCTTGACCAACTGAGCATCCCAATCCGAATATTTAAAATTCAAAATGCTAAAATAAAAAAATCTTTTCAAGTGCCAGTGTGAGTCTCAAAAAGTTGTAGGTTTGGGCTATTTAAGATTTCAGATCAGAGATGCCCAGTCAGTAGGAACCTTAGTTGAATGAACTGGAAAATTCCATTTTAATATTAATTTTGCAATGTTAAGCTTTTTTGGTTAAATTGTCATACATATATAATTGCATACCCAGGGACAGAGGCCCTGTCTGCAAGTCAGGAGACAAGTTTGGAGAAAAGCCAAAGGCATCACAGAGGTAACAGCTGGGACAGAAAATTAGGTGCGGTTTCGAGTTTAAAAAGGAGCCTGGTAGGTAACATTTATTTGATGACAGAATAAAGGCCCTTTCGCGACAATTCTTAGTGCTCAGCGTTTTCTTGAGAGATCAGAACTTCTATTTCCAGTGCTGGGCCTTGAACGCAGGGGTTGACAGCCAGTGCTCTATCAGTAAGCCACGTCCCAGTGAGACTGCTGGGCCTTGAACGCAGGGGTTGACAGCCAGTGCTCTATCAGTAAGCCACGTCCCAGTGGGACTGCTGGCTTTGTGGGGATGAGAGAAACCATTTGGATGTATAGACCCTGGCACAACCATAACTCTCATGCCAAGACTTGGAAGTTGACTGCCAGAGAAACTTTTTGATTGTGATGGCTGATGTTGACCTGCTTGGCTGGAGTAAGGACCACCTAACCGATTGGGAAGGCACACCTCTGGGTGTTTCTGTAAAGGACATTTCCAGAGACAGTGAGCCAGGAGGTCCTAAGAAGGGCTCAATCTCTTGCTGGATTCAAAATCTAAATGTACGACTGGAAGGGGAATGGAGGAGGGGCTCCGCTGGCTGGAAAGCATGTCCTTGGGGACATGCCCCTCCCTGGCCCCTTCGCGTCACAGTTCCACTCTGCTTCCTGACAGCCATGGTCTGAACTCTGCCCTGCCATGCACCCTCCCCCTGACGTAATGGATGGAAACCTCTGAAATGATGGCTAAAACCACCCTCTTCTCCCTTAAGTTGTGTATGCTGTAGTCTGTCACAGCAAGAAATGCAGTTATATTGATAGGGCCTTTATATTAAATGGTCCACTGACAGATACATCACATGACAAATAGGTCTGTGTACTAAATAGGATTTAACTTAATTATAAATTATTAAACACCCTATTTTTGGTATTCCAATGGTTTCTCTGATTCTAAAAGAATACATAAATTTATTGGGAGATCATTTCAAAATATTCCACTTCTTATTGGCTTCTACAAAGATTTTTTCTTCAATGTACACAAGAGAGATATGTGGTTTTATTTCATATCAAATAATAAATAAATCATGGAATAAGGAAATCTCTTAAAGATAAAAATTCTAGGTTGGCAGAAGAGAATACTTGTTATTCTCAATTACATGCATTATCTTGCCCAAAACTGTTATACCATCAAACACTGTAGCTTACCACTGAAATGCTAACGTACCATGAGATTTGAATTGGAGTCTGTTCATCTTCAATAGGCTCTTCGTCTGAAGAATCAAACTCACTTGCCTGTATTGAAATGGGCTTCAAAAGTACTGTTATATTAAATTACTGCAAGGAATATTTGCATATGATTTTTTACATAGCCAATCCTTGATTAAACACCCACTGAATTAATATTTGTGGTTTTTTGATCATTAACCTGAACTGTTAGCAATATCAATAAATGATTAGTGCTGACTATTTGATTAATCATGGCACTGTACGGTGGGCAGAATTAGACTTAGACCAAAAGAATATCCGACTCCTGGATTTGGTCCTTGGGATAATCTCAGGCAAGGCACCCGAGTGCCGCTCTGAAGTGCAATCTGCCCGTTCCTTTTCAAGCATCTCTTGGACCTTGTGTGGCATGCTCTGGAGACCCTGTGATACACTATCCACCTTTAACATAGCTAAAGAGACAGCAATCTGCAAGATTACAGAATGGCGGAAGTGCTAAAATCGCAGAAACTAAGTGCTGTAGAGCTGAGGGAATGGCTCGCCATTTAGGGAGCAGCAAAGGGTTTCACAGAGACCATCAGCTAAGCTTTGAAGAAACTGCAGGTTTCTAGGTAGACTGGGAAGTTAAAGCAGTCAGTATGAAAATGCAAGAGCTGAGCCAGCTATGATGTCAGCACTGGGGAAACTGAGGCGCAAGTTCTGGAACAGTGGAATACATGGCCAGGCTGGCTCAAAAGAAAACCCAAGAGAGAATGTGGGTGGAGGCTTGTGCATTCAGTAGGGATGACTCAGAAGAGACAAGACCAATGGGAACTGCTCAGCCTCTTTCTAAAAAAATAATCCCATACAGCCTAGCAAACGGGTGAACATATGCGAACCAGCTCCCCCTCATCTTTATGAGTCACTGCATTAGAAGAACCCAGATCGACCTTATATGCTGATCTAAGCAGCTGAAGCTCAATTCTGGATGCAGAACTTCCACATGGAAGAAAAACATATCCTTTTCCACTCCTTAGTTGGTACCATCTTCCATGTTATTGAGGGGCAAATAAAGAGTGTGTCTGAGTGATTCCCCCATCATTCCGGAATGTGACTGATCCATCACTTCCCAGGCAATGTTGGACAGCCCAGAATTCCCGTATGCCAGAGAGCGGACAAAAAGCAGGCAGACCTCAAGAGAGGAGAAAAGAGAGGCTTCACTACTTGTATTCAGTTCCTCTCCACTCAGAGATCAGATAGCTCATTTCTCTTCTCTGGAATCAGAAGGCAGGAGTGAAGGACAGCTGACATCTCCTGGACACAGGACTCACAAGAGTAACCAAATGACGGGCTGCTTGGCTTTCAAGCCCTTGTAGAAAGGTCTTGCCAGAGGAGCACATGACAAGTGACTTAGGCTATGGACTGGGGTTTCTTAGGACTGCTCTTCGGTATAAAAATAAACAGAACCCAAATGAACCCTTTAAGTAGGGTGTCAGCTGTGAGGTAGTCAGGTGTCAGGTGGGGCTTCAACTCCTGGCTAGCCCCCAGCCCTCCCCCCAAAAAACCCCAAGATTTTAAGCTTGTATGGCCCATTCACTCCACCCCTCCCAGCCAGGTGTGGATAAATCCTAACATGCTAGACGTCCCTGCTTTCTCATGCCCAGCGATTCTGACCTTCAGAGTACCAAGAGGACCCCGAGGGAGGGTGGCGGTCGTGATGTCACCCACAAACGGGGTCGTGACAGCCTTTGCATCAGAGGCATCAAGTCACCCACAAACGGGTTGTGACAGCTTTTGCATCTGAGGTTTCAAGCCTACTGGCTTGGCCTTCTCTGGCAGGGATGTCGTGAGCCCCCGCAGGCGGTCACCGCCACTCTCCACCTCCCCGACGCGCAGAACGGTTACTGTGCGAGTCGCACTGCTGCCGGCCCAGCCACGCAGCCGAGGCCGGCCAGCACCTGTCCCCGTGGCGCGGTTCCTTCGGGTCCCGCCGGCCCTACTCACCGGCTTCATGGCTGGCCGCTGCTCGCCGTAACCAGTGCGGCCGCTCTCGCAGCATCCGCGTCGCAGCCCGCGCCGAGTCGGTCCCCCGTTAGCCCATTGGTCCATCCGCGTGGGAGGCGGCGCGGCGCCGTCTAACAACCAATCATATCCTCTCTGTGTTTCTTCCTCCGAGCCCTGGCTTAACTCATTGGTTCGGAGGAAGTCTTTGAAAGACGCGCGGGAGGCGGGCTCGGGAGAAAGTTGATTGGCTGGAGGGCTCCGCCCCCTCAGCCTGTTGGGGGAATGGACGTAGCAAGGGGCGGGGCGTGGTTCTGTAGAGGCTGGTGGCTGCGGACTCAAAGGATTATAGTTCAAGTTCAAAGGCAGACTCTTGTGGGACCAGAAAGAGCTATTCTCTTTTAATGTAAGTCTGCTTCCTTAGATGATGTTGCAGTAGACATAGGGAGCTAGTTTTCCCTAACTACAAATTTACTATTGGTCATGGTACAATGTAGAAGAGCCTCCATGAGTGTGTATAGTTCAAAGAATCATCCAGTATTTAAGCACCTACCTTCTGGTATGTGTCTAGGATACTGGGCTCTTTAAGTATAGTGGCCTTACAAAACTTTAAATAAATTTTCAAACATTTCCCAGTGTACCAGAACGGCTTGTGTGGAACTGTGAAATCGGTGGCGTTTGGCTATTAGGGCTCGCGCCCTCACAGCTTTATCTCTGATCCCATTCTCTCAGAGGTCAGTCATGTGCGAACATCTGCCACACTCTGAGCTTCCAGGACACTGAGAGGTGAGCAGGACCAGGCAGTGGGTGGGATGTGGGGCATATAGGATAGTAAGGTGCACACGGGGTGTGTTGAGAAACAGTACCCTCTGTGTGGAGCAAGGAGTGAGGAGATCAGACATGGAAACACTGGAAAAGGGGGGCGAGGAGCTGACCTAGGGATGTTGCTAAAAGCAACAAAACCCCACGAAACCACATTCCACAGCCTCACTTGTTTACCATAAACATGGGTTATGGTTTGAGTCTCAAATATCCCTCATAGGGTCATGTCTTGGATGCTTCGTCCCAGCTGGGGGTACTATTTGGTGAAGTTCTAGAAACTTGGGGGGTGTTGTGTATAGAATTATCCATGTTCGTTATGGAATGTGGTGAGTTCAAAGGCCTCATTTGAGAGAGTAGGTCCCTAGGGGAGGGCACTGTGTGCATATTGTCCTATCTACTTCTAGTGGCCCCCTGCATCCTCTTCACCATCATGTGAATTGTTCTGCTCCTCGATGCCCACTCCTGCGATACAATGAAGCGTCTGAAACAGCCAGCCAGAAGAAGCCCTCCCTAAAGTTGCCTAGGCCATGTATTTGTTCAGTGTGAAGATAAAGTAACTAATATAGCATGTCAGGATAGGTTTTAGGACAGGAGTTATCATGAGCTTTTTTTCCTTTAAAGATTTGTTTTTAGTGTGTGTGTGTGTGTGTGTGTGTGTGTGTGTGTGTGTGTGTGTGTGTGTGTACCATGTACTTGCCTTGTGTTCATGAAGGCCAGAAGTGTGCTTTGGATCCACTGGAGCTAGAGTTACAGTTGTCCCAAATGGGTGCTGGAAACGGAACACAAGTCTGTCAGAGCAGCAAGTGCTCTTAACCTCTGAGCATCTATCCAGTGCTATCAGCTTGTTTCTATGCCAGTCTCTTCCTGAGCAGAAGCTTTATAATCCTTCAGCATAGGTAAGACACTAGGTGTTACTTTAGTAATCTGTTACATGGCCTAAGTGAGCAAAAACAGCTCACTGTTTCCCGATGGCAGGTCAAAGCCCAGCTGCCTTAAACTCTCACCATCAGGACCTTCCTGTCACGACAGACCACATCCTCTGTTGTGAGCCGAAACAAACTCTTTGTCCTTTAAGTTGGTTTTGTCAATGTTTTATTCCAGCAATAGGAAAGTAGTAAAAATGGTCTTTAGCTCAATTTCTGATGGAATTCTTGTTCCCTGAAACTTCATAAGCCAGGCATCTGCCGTCTGCTTTTGTCTTGGGATTCTAACCTTCCACACTTCTACCAGAATGACTCTTTAAGCTCTAGTTACATCATCCCAAGGATTTTCTAGCCCACAGCTGCAAACTCTTCCACATTCTTCCCACAAATCAACTCTGAACGCCAAAGAGCCACCTGGCCAGGTTTATGATAGCAACGGCCCCACATCTTGGTTTCAGTTTTCTGCTTGGTTACTTTCCTCATTGTTATGGTCAAATTCCTGACAAGAAGGGATGAAGGTTTATCCTAGGTTATGTTTCCTGGGACTCATCCTACTATGGCAGGGAAGAAATGAAGCAGGGAAGGAGGGCATGGATGCAAGAGCAAGAGTCCAGCCAATCACATTTCATCGGCAGTCAGGACCACAGGACTGGGCAATAAAGCCTCGAGATCTGCCTCCAGTGACCCATTTCCTCCGAAGAGGCTCCACCTCCTAATTGTCCCATAACCTTCCACAACAGTGCAACTTGTTTAGGGCCAAGTGTTCAAATACATGTGCATAAAGGGAGAGGTTAGGGGGGACTGGCATTTCTCATTCAAACTATAGCATACCACTTCAACTGAAAGGCACATCATGTTCAACCATCAGCCAGGACAGAATCCTGAATTTTCAGAAAGTTTGAAACTGAGTTGATATAATTTCCCACCGCTTTGTACTGACCATGTATCTAGTGAGCAGTCCAGACAAGATCAGTTCTTTTTTCCAGTAACTTCTGCATTTGATTATCAAACTGCCATCAAGCTATGTGTACTGAAGGAAAGGATAATAGAGGGAGGCCATTGAACTGAGCAGCAAACTGCATCTAATATTCACATAAGCTATAGAAGTCACACATTTCCAGAGTCAGTTTGGTTCCAGTCTACCAGGAGTGGTGGAAAGGGCACAGTCACTGGGAGATGGAGCCTCTGGTAGAGGTCACTTGCTAGGAAACAACAGGTCTTTATACCAGAAGTGTAGAGGCAGGCAGCGACTCAATTTCAGGTTGTCCCATCTGAAAGTAAAACCTCTTTCATGGTCATCTACATATAGGCCAGCCGGTATCTACAATTATCTCATGGCTTATGTCTCCCTGGAGGGCTGTCCCTCTGAACTGGCTTTCCCAAGTTAAACTCTTATTCACTGCTTACTCCAGCTGGAGTCCAAACTCACCTTAAAGTCCAAAGATTTAGGATCTGTGGGTTCAAGATTAAGCAGTTACAACCCAAAGGCTTTTGTAAGGCAGTTCCAGAGAACCAAGCAACATGTTCCAACCCCAAGAGATAAACATGGCTTTTCTAAAATCTCTTGATTAAAAAGTTGGTTCAGACTAACCCTCTTAAAAGTGTGCTCACCAGTTAGGAAGTCATGGGTCTCTCTGAGGGGTAGATGTCTGATTTTGGGATAGTTTATTAGCAAAGAAAAACAATTCATTAAACTTCTAAAAGTAGGGCTAGATAGATGGTCAGTAGTTAAGAGCACTGGCTGCTCTTGTAGAGGACCTGAGTTCAGTTCCCAGTACTCACACCAAGGCAGTTAACAACTGCCTAACACTCCAGTTCTAGGGGATCGAGCGCCCTCTATTTGGCTTCTTGGGGGCACCCACATATGGCTATGGCATACACTCATACAGACACATATACATACATAAAACTCTTTTTTGAAAAAGATTTTAAAATTGTAAGTGTGTCTCTGGCAACTGTTCATCTTTCCGTGTTCTCCTCTTTCCCCTGCAGTTCCCGTGGGTAAAAAATCACAGTAAACTTCATCAGCTCTGGAGGCTGGTTTTGTTTCCCACACTCAAGAGTTTACATTTCAGTTCACCAACTGGTGCAAAAGACCACTGTGCTTTTTTGGCACTTCCTCCTCTGCAGCTTTCTTTGATTCAGGTGAAGGTACAGACATACAATATTTTGCATCAATTGTTACCATATACCTAGATAACACAAAGCTATTCTTTTTCTTTATCTTTTAAGAAAATGGTTTGCCATGTTTAGCCGCGCATTCAGCCTCTAATTGTGAATACTACCATTTCCAAGCCAGATTCAGTCCAGAGTATGAGGGGCGGCCCAACAGTTACTGTGGCAGGGCACAGTTGGTTTGAAGAAAAAAAGTTTCTCTACAGCTTTGGTGTTACACTGCAAACAGATGTAACTTGGGGGCTGTAGGCAGGGACTGCTCATTCATTTCCTGGCTGCCCAGACCTGAGTAACCACACAGAAACTATATTAATTGCAACACTGCCTGGTCAATGACTTAGGTGTATTTCTAGCTAGCTCTTACATCTTGAATTAACCCATTTCTATTACTCTGTGTATTGCCACAAGGCTGTGGCTTACTGGGCAAGGTTCCTAAGGTTCCAGCGTGTCCTTCTCCTTCATCAGCTACATAGCATCTCCCTGACTCTGCCTACTTTCTCTCTTTATCTCTGTTTCGATTTCCCACCTGGCTTTACTCTGCTAAGCCTGTAGGAGGGAGGTCGATTGTTGGTTCCCAGCCACCCGGCTAGTTTAGACCAGAAATAATCACACAGAAACTGTATTAATTAAATCACTGCTTGGCCCATTAGCTCTAGCTTCTTATTGGCTAACTCTTATATTAATTTAACCCATTTCTATTACTCTATATATCGCCATGTGGCTGTGGCTTACCGGGTAAAATTCCTAGCATTTGTCTCCTGAGGCTCCATGGCATCTCTCTCTAACTCTGTCTTCCTCTTCCCATGCTATAGGCCAAGCTAGTTCTTTATTCATTAACCAATAAAAGCAACACATAGACAGAAGGACCTCCCACACCATAAGCCATTGGCTAAAAAAGCTTTATTTATCAACTAATAAAGCAGCACATACACAGAAAGACATCCCACATAGGAGACAAAACCAATATGCAAAGTTTTCACATTTTAAATTAATTTTGAAATCCATTTTTTGATATTTGAGGACTCTTTGTTTTCTTAATTGAAGAAGAGAATAAAATTGAAAGACGTCATCCAAGTTGGAGACCTCATCCTGTCACTGTTAGCTGGAAGGGCCCAAGGCAGCCAGATGAGCCTTGCTTCCCGGGTTTTGAGATGATAGGTCATCTCAAAATTCTACAGAGAATACAATTCACAACACATACAGAGCAGCTGCCATTCCGTGTGCTGGGGACGCCATGGCATCCGGACAATAGACATTTGTCACCTCCTGCCTCTCCAGACTTCTTTTTCCTTGCTTTTTGTCATAGTTCAGTGCGCCAGGACTGTCCTACCACATTCCAGTTCTGATGCCTGCTCAGGGAGATTCCACATGCTCACCTCTAGGTTTGCTGATTTGCTGGAATCATCAAGGTTCAGTAGCAAAGCTGCCCTCATAGCTGTGGCCTATTAGAGCAAAGGACCACAAGCAAAAGCAGAGAACTTAGAGAAAAGTGCATGTGGCAAACTGTGGGGGAAACTAGGTCTAAGCTTTCAAGAAAGTTCTCCCAGGGATGGTACACAGGATTTATTTATTTATTTTAAGATTTGTTTACTTTTTATATGTTCAGTGTTCTGCCTGCATGTACACCTGCAGGCCAGAAGAGGGCATCAGATCCCATTATAGATGGTTGTGAGCCACCATGTGGTTGCTGGGAATTGAACTCAGGACTTCCAGAATCTCAGCCAGTGCTCTTAACCTCTGAGCTATCTCTCCAACTCTGACACAGGATATATTTAATTTCCCCAGTGATAAGTTTGACACTAATGTGAAAAGTTGTTAACTAAAAGAACTCATTACTCAGTGACCAGGGTTTTTATTGGGTGCTGTGCACACAGGCTGAGAGGGTGGGTGGTAAAGCTGATCTTGGTGGGAAGCTTCAGAGCTATAGAGTGCCAACTCCTAGACCAAAAACAAAACAAATAAAAAAAAAAAACCAAACCAAACAAAAAACAAAACCAAACAAACAAAAGCAAAAAGCCCACCACCAGAACAAAAAACCAAAAGCCCACCAAAACAACACAACCACCTATTCTCCTTCTGTTGAAGAGTTCAAGGGAGGGTTCAGGTCAACTAATTCTTATCTCTGTATGGCTATGGGGAACAATTTCTCTCAGGGCTTTTTTAGGGTATCTAGTACTCCCTCACTCGAGAACAGTGGTTCTCAACCTTTTTAACACTGTGACCCTTGAATACAGTTCCTCTTGTTGTGGTGACCCCCAACCATAACATTATTTTGTTGCTACTTCATAAGTGTAATTTTGCTACTGTAAATGTCTGAGGTGCAGGATATCTGATACACAACCCCTGTGAAAGGGTCGATTGACCTCCCAAAGGGTTGAGAACCACGGCTCTAGAACATTCACCTCTTTATTTCTCTCAATGTTGTCTCAGATATTTTCTTAATTTTTATCATTGAGTATCTTACCCATCTTCCATGAGCATACTTGCCCATTTCTCCTGCCCAGGGAGTTGCTTTGAATGATACTCAAATTCTTCATCCATCCTCACCAGGTTTGGTGAGTGTGAGCACAGTCCTAATCTGACTTACTATAGCTGGGTTTTTTACCCAGCTCCCAAATAAATACACCGAGACTTATTCTTACTTATGAATGCCCAGCCTTAGCTTTACTTATTTCTAGCCAGCTTTCTTAAATTAGCTCATCTATCTTTTGCCTCTGGACTTTTACCTTTCTCTACTCTGGATACCTTTCTTTCCTTCTTACACTGTAGCTGGTTGTGTGGTTGGGTGGCTGACCCTTGGCACCCCCCTCTCCTCCTTTTCTCACTCCTCCTTTTCTCCTTCTTTTAATCCTCTCTTCATCCAGACCCCCTCTTTCTTGCCTCACTATTGGCTGTTCAGCTCTTCATTAGATCAATTGGGTGTTTTAGACAGGCAAAGTAACACAGCTTCACAGAGTTAAACAAAGGAAACATAAAAAATTCATCATATGGAAAAGCAAAAAATCCAAGATAGCCAAAACAATCCTGAACAATAAAAGAACTTCTGGAGGCATCACAAACTCTACTACAAACTCTACTTCAAACTCTACTACAGAGCTACAGTACTGAAAACAGCCTGGTATTGGCATAAGAACAGACAAGAGGACCAATGGAACCAAATAGAAGACCCGAATATCAATCCACACATGTTCGAATACCTGATTTTTGACAAGGAAGCAAAAAATATCAAATGGAAAAAAGAAAGCATATTTAACAAGTGATGCTGGCATAGCTGGATATCAACATGCAGAAGAATGAAAATAGACCCATATCTATCACCATGCACAAAACTCAAGTCCAAATGGATCAAAGACCTCAACATAAAGCCAGCCACATTGAACCTTATAGAAGAGAAAGTGGGAAGTACACTTGAATGCACTCACACAGGGAACTACTTCCTAAATATAACCCCAGCAGCACAGACACTGAGAAACAATTAATAAATGGGACCTCCTGAAATTGAAAAACTTCTGTAAAGCAAAGGACACAGTCAACAAGACAAAACGATGACCTACAGAATGGGAAAAGATCTTCACTAACCCCACATCAGACAGAGGTATGATCTCCAAAATATACAAAGAACTCAAGAAATTGGACACCAAAAGGAACACATAATCCAATAAAAAAAAATGAAGTACAGACCTAAACAGAGAACTCTCAACAAAGGAATCTAAAATGGCTGAAATACACTCAAGGAAATGTTCAACATCCTTAGTTATCAGAGAAATGCAAATCAAAATAACTCTGAGGTTCTATCTTACACCTGAAAGATCATTTAGGGGCACAGTGTTTAGGAGACTCATGCTACACATTCCGTTCAGACAACTCAATCCGCAAGGCAGCTTGTGTACAGGGCATTCGCACTTTTATGGTTGTATCATCTGCCTGATGCAGCCTCCTGTAGAAGAGACAAAGAAATCTGCAGAATCCCATTCCTGTGATTACATGATAGAATTATTCATCTCCTTTGCTCAAATTTTACTGAGCAGAATAAGGTATGCCTTTCCCCAAGAGAAGACTAGAGAGAAAGTAAATCCCTTTTGTATGTTTGCAAAGAGGGAAAGGGGTGTGTCTTAACACCTCTAGTCCAGGTATGTATGGAGAGGGTACGCATGCACATGGGTAGATACTCATACGTGTGTGTGTGTGTGTGTGTATGTGTGCATATGGAAATCACCAGTGAACCTCAGCTGTCACTCTTTAGGAGCTATCCATATTGATTTTGAGACGGGGTCTCTTACTGCAACCTGTAGCCCAGTAATTAGGCTAGGCTGTCTGACCAGGGGCCCAGGAATCTGCCAGTCTCTGCCTCCCAGTGTTGCAGTGAAAATCATACACCTCCACTCCTGGCCTTTGCTGAAGGGATTCTGGGACTTGAATGCAGACCTACATGCTTGCAGGGCAAGCACTTTACAAACTGAGCTGTCTAGCTCTTTTTTTTTTTTTTCAATGTTGGCTTTAAATTCATCTCTAAGACTTCACTGGGGAGATGTGTGCTTGAAAGTATTATTCTAGAAACAGGAATGAGGCTCTAGACTCATAATCCTAGTAATAGGAGGCTAGAAGGGAGTATCATATAGTTCAAGGCCAGCCTGGGAATTATAGTGAGAACCTAGATCAAAACAAAACCATTTTAGCTTCTGCATATACATTGTTAAACTACAGTACTGTGGTTCATTCTTTGTACCTTGTATATTAGTCAAAGGAACAGAAATGTTAGAATGAATATGTACCACAAAAAGGGATTTATCAGTTTGGCTTACATGTTATTGGATGGGTAGGTTGACCCACAGCTGCCAGGCCTCCTTAGCCTTATGCCCTAGGGAAAGGTGAGTGCACTCTCTGCCCTTTCTTCAGCCCCACTATGCAGGGCAATCAGATGCAATAGGGAGTCAAGTCAAAGCAGGAACTCAGTTTATTACTATGAGCATCAGATTATATAGGTTAAGTGACATAATGTGATGTGGGAGTACCTCCGGCCAATGAGAGACAGACAAACCCTCCCTATGACTGGAGGGGCGTTTACCTAGATTTTGCTATCTCATCCTCTGTAGCTTTGAGACTATCCCTCAAACTCAAGCCAGGCTTTTCTCCATCCTATAGGCCCCAAGGTACAGGCCCTGAGATAATTTTGGCCCACACAACACACAGCTATGGCCAAGATCAAAAACACTGATGACAAGTTATGCTGGAGAGGTTGTGGGGAAAAGGGAACACGTCTGCATTGCTGATGGGAATGCAAGCTGGTATAACCCCTTTGGATGTCAATGTGGTGATTTCTCAGAAAATTAGGAAACAACCTTCCTCAAGACCCAGTAATACCACTTTTGGGTATATATCCAAAGGATGCTCAATCGTGCCACAAAAGCATGTGCTCAACTATGTTCATAGCATCTTTGTCATAGCCAGAACCCGGAAACAACGTAAATGCCCCTCGATCAAAGAATGGATAAGGAAAATGTGGTACATTTACACAATGGAGTACTACACAGAAGAAAAAAAATAAGGACATCTTGAATTTTTCAGGAAAATGGATGGAGCTAGAAAACATTATTTTGAGTGAGGTAACCCAGACACAGAAAGCCAATTATCACATGTACTCACTCATAGGTGGTTTATAAACATAAAGCAAAGAAAGCCAGCCTAAAAACCACAATCCCAGAGAAGTTAGACAACAATGAGGATACTAAGAAAGACTCACGTAGCTCTAATCTACATGGGAAGTAGAAAGTAGAAAAAGACAAGATCTCCTGAGTAAATTGGGAGCATGGGGAACCTTGGGGAAGGGTTGAAGGGGGGGAGGGGAAGACAGGGGAGCAGAGAAAAATGTAGAGCTCAATAAATATTAAAAAATTTCAAAACATCTTTGCATCATTAAACAAATGTTCCACAGCATAAACGAATGCAACACATCTTAACCTAATTTTCCCAATGGCCTAGCTCTTGCCGACTCTGCAGAGAGGGACTGCAGCTTAGGTCCTACGGAAGGAGGGACAGAGGGCTAGGATACAGCAAATGCTGACCGTGCTCAGCTGCCATTAAGCTCTTCCCAGCAGTGCTTTCTCTGCTCCCGCCTGCTGGAACTGACACGTTTTGTAAAGCGTTACTGGAGCACAGTAGATCCAGTCACTTAGGTATTGTCCGTGGCCACCTTTGGGACTGACACAAAAGTTGAACAAGTCTGCCTGTTTGGACCTTGACTGTCCCACAAAAGCCCATGCACTGAAGACCTGGTTCCCTGGCCTGTGGCCTACTGGGAGGTAGTGAGCCCTAGTAGGAGGACATTAGGCTGTTGCAATTGTGTCCTTGAACTTGGTGTTGTGCCTTTGGCCTTTCCTCCTCTCCTCTCTTTGCTTCCTGGCTGCCACAAGATGAACTATTTCTTTTCTGCATAGCCCTGCCATGATGTAGTTCCCAGTGCCCTCACTTCCCCAGCAGGCTGCATTCCCGGCACCTGGTTCCCGGCGCAGGGCCCCTTGTTCTGTCCCACCTGGCTCCCGGTGTGTACCCAAAATAATTACACAGAAACTGTACTCATATAAATACTGCCTGGCCCATTATCTCCAGCCCCTTATTGGCTAACTCTCACATATTATTTTAGCCCATCTCCATTAATGTGTATCGCCACTTGAGTTGTGGCTTACCGGCATGAGTCTAATCAGTGCCCATCTACTCTGCCCACCTAAGGGCTGCCCTAACAAAAGACCCAAGGCAGTTTTCTTTATTTAACCAATGAAAGTAACACAAATACAGAAGACCCTCCTATACCACACACATACACACAAAAAACAAGGACCGACCAAGTGATAATGAAACCTCTAAAACACTGAGCCCAAATGACTCTCTTCTCAAGTTGAGTATCATGGATGTTTTTAGCAGTAACAGAAAGTAGATTAACACAGCATGTGAAGCCCTAGATTTACAGTCAATGTTTTGTAGAAAGTTTGCCCCTGCTCACACTAGTCCAGAAAAGAAATGTGGAGTTCTTCATAATACACCCCTTGGGTCTCGATCCTGAGAAAATGGTTAGCTTGAACTTACTAGGCTAAAGGATTCCTTCTTGCTGCTTGTTTCGTTATGGAAGGTCCTATGTAAAGTGATGCGGCCTCTGGCTGAGCTGCCAGGTTAAATGGCATCGAAGTCACCAGGTGTCTTTCTGACCTTAGAGAACCCCTTTAGGGAGGAGAAACTGGTGCTTGTTAGAACTTCAGGCTTCTCTCTCTCTCTCTCTCCCTCTCTTTTTTTTTTTCCCTGATAGGATTTCTTTGTGTAGCACTGGCTGTCCTGGAACTCGCTCTGTAGATCAGGCTGACCTCGAACTCACAGAAATCTGCCTGCCTCTCCTTCCCGATTGCAGGGATTAAAGGTGTGCACCACCATGTCTGGCCCACCTCAGGGTTTCCAATGTGTGACTCACAGCTGTCATCGGAAGTATGTGTGCCCAAACAGTGTGGAAGATCTTAAAACTTCTGTACAGAAAGGGGTTAGCGAATGTTCCTTGCTTGGTAAGTATTTTGAGAAAGGTTCAAAGAGATATTGAGCCTCATTTTCTCAGGCCTTGTGCTTAGGGATGTGTTTTACAACTTAGTCCATGTTTTTAGAATATTTTAATATTATTATTAATGAATTTGGCCTGTGTGCTATGGAGAGAACTGGAGTCTTACAGCTGAGTGCAATGGAGAAAAGATACTCCCTTATGACTGACATGCAACAAGTTTTCTCAAATGTTGACGGACTTTCTTTCGTGGGACTGCCAGCTCCCCAGTAATGACACAGAGTCTTAATATTAATTTAAAAAGCTTTGGTCTTTAGCTTAGGCTTTTTTCCAACTAGCTCTTCTAACTTAAATTAACCTGTCACTATTATTTATTTATTTATTATGTATACAATATTCTGTCTGTATGCCTGCAGTCCAGAAGAGGGCACCAGACCCCATTTACAGATGGTTGTGAGCCACCACGTGGTTGCTGGGAATTGAACTCAGGACCTTTGGAAGAGCAGGCAATGTTCTTAACCTCTGAGCCGTCTCTCCAGCCCAAACTGTCACTATTTATCAACATTCTGCTGTGTGGTTCAGTTACCTCTGCTCTGTACTAATTTGTCCGACTTCTCCAGAGTCTCTGTTGAAAATCTGCATGCCTAGATTCCTCCACCTCTTCCTCTCCCTCCCTGCAATCCCACCTGTCCTCTCCTGCCTAGCTATTGGCCACTCAGCTCTTTATTAAACCAACCAGAAAGAGCCTTAGGCAGAGACACATCTTCACAGTGTACACAACACTGACAAGCAAGGTTTAGAACTTTTTCTTGTGGTGACCACCAATGCAATAAGTGGTGTCTGCAGCTGACATCTGTTGTTCCTCTCTTGCTTTAACCGTGGCAAACTATTTTACTCCCATGTTACAATGGTATTATTTGGTACATGATAATATAGAATCTATAATATAGGCTCTCAGTCTTCCTAATGTTGTGACCCTTTAATACAGTTCCTTATGCTGTGATGACTTCCCTCAACCATAAAATTATTTCTTGGGTAGTTTGTAACTGTAATTTTGCATGGTTATGAATTGTAATGTAAATATCTGATATGCAAACCCCAAAGTGGTCGTGACCCACAGGTTGAGGACCACAGATATAACCCAACCCATAAATGCACCTTATTCCTCTTGCCTCAGTCTTGGATCCAGGGAAGACTTGTGACCCTAATAGGACTGTGCTTCTTTTTTTGTGCTTTTGTTTGCCAGCGCTCGCATTTTCCCCTTGACATCCTAAAGGTTTTGATTTACTACAGAATGATGCCTACTTCTAATTTGTGTTGATGGTTGCAGTAGATTGGAAAATTTATTTTCCAAACTACTTAAAAATTTAAATGGCATTGTGTTTCATAGTTGTAATAGGCTGTATTTGCTATTCTAATATTGCTGACCCTATGTAATTTTGTGAAATGTGATTTTGATATTGTCCATTAAAAGGTGGAGTCTGAAAGTAAGGTATCCCTGATTTCCTACAATGGTTTGGAAGATTTTACAATGCTCCAATAAAGCACCACTGGTTGGGGACCAAGTGTTCATATACATGGCTGTGAGGGGGACATTTCACCTGTAAACCATCACCAACCTTATAACCAACACATGCTTTAGCAAGGAAAGGAGTATAGTTTTATTTTTTGAAAATAGATTCTTCTCATACAATACATCTCAACCAGTTTCCCTTCTCCATACTCCTCCTAGTTCCCCACCACCATCTCCCCTCTCTTCCAGATCCACTCCTTCTCTATTTCCTCTTCAGAAAAGAGTAGGACTCCAAGAGACAATGGCCAAACAGGACAAAATAAGATATAATAAGATAAGGCAAAAACCCTCATATGGAGGCTGGACAAGGCAGCCCAATAGGAGGAAAAAGGTCTCGAGCAGGCAGAAGAGTCAGAGATTCAGCCACTCCCACTGTTAGGAGTCCTACAAGAACACCAAGCTAACAGCCATTACACATATACAGAGGACCTGATGCAGACCCATGCAGTCCCTGTGTGCCTATGTGAATCCCGCTTAGTTGATTCTGTGGGCCATGTGTCCTGGTGTCCTCCATCGCCTCTAACTCCTATAGTCTATCCTCCCCTGTTTCACTTGGTTCCCCATCTCTGAGGGGAGGGACCTCATGGAGACAAGACCTCCAATTACACCCTCTTCATAATGTCTGGCTGGCTGTGGGTCTCTACACCTGTTCCCATCTGCTGCAGGACGCCTCTCTGATGACACTGGACTAGCACCAATCTGTGAGTATAGCAGAATATCATTAGGAATCCTTCCTTCCTTCCTTCCTTCCTTCCTTCCTTCCTTCCTTCCTTCCTTCCTTCCTTCCTTCCTTCCTTCCTTCCTTCTTTTCGCCAGTTGTGTTTGGTTCTACCCTAGGTTCCTGGGCTTTCCTGTCTCTATTCCTGGCCATCCAGGCAGTATAGGGCATGGGCTCCCCCTTGTGGTGTGGGCCTCAAGTTAAATCGAGTGTTGGTTGGCCACATGTTGCAGGCAGGACAGATTGTAGGTGGAGGGCTTTTGGCTGGGCTGGTGGCTTCTTTTCCCGTAGCTTGTTGAGTACCTTCTTGCACCAAAGGGACAAGAGTATAGGAGTGAAGGCTCCAAGCCCATTCCAGGTCGATTTCTCTACATTCCATGAGCTGTGTGGATGTTGTCCTTGGCAACAGGGACGGTCAGCTTTTAGAGAGTGACCTTCTGTCCTAGTATTAGCCTGGGTTGTTTAGGGATCTCAATTGGCCAACAACTTAACTGACTGTAACCCAGTTCCATTGTTGGAAGACTTACCTGGCTACAAAAAAAAAAAATGGTCAGTTCCAGAGCTATAGTAATAAAAACCACATGGTATTGGCATAAAAACTGACACGTTGATCAAATGGAATTGAATTGAAGATTCAGACATAAATTCACACACCTATGAACCTGATTTTTTTATTTTTTATTTAAAAAAATCCAGCAATATATACTGGAAAAAAGACAGCATCTTCAACAAATGTGCTGGTCTATCTAACTAGGTATCTGCTTGTAGAAGAATGCAAATAGATCCATATTTATCACCCTGCGCAAAACTCAAGTCCAAGTGGATCAAAGACCTCGACATAAAATCAGACACACTGAACCTGATAGAAGAGAAAGTGGGTAACAGCCTTGAATGTGCCAGCACAGGAGACCACTTTCTGAATGGAACACTGATAGCGCAGGCACTAAGATCAACGATGAATAAAAGGAGTGTGACTGTTCAGATGCAGACAGGCGGGCTTTGTAAAGCATCTGTGAGTGTTGAAGGGATTAGTGCCACGAGAGAGACACCAGGAACTCTGTACTGCGACAATAGAGAAGATGCCTCTCACTCCACATTATGAGCTTTGTTAATAATGCTTGTGTTTTCATGGTAACCATGGCAAGTGAGTCATCTTATTACAAAGCATTAGTTTAAACTATTGAAAGATTAACATTCATGAGCCAAGTGTTAGAGAACCAACAGATGTCATTCTTTCAAAGGTACTAAACTTTGATAGTTTTTAGGATGTCTTTAAAAATTACCTCTGTCTTTCTCTGTCTCCCTCTTCCTCTCTCTCTCTCTCTTTCCCTGTGTGTGTGTGTGTGTGTGTGTGTGTGTGTGTGTGTGTGTGCAGGCACGTGTGTGTATGGAAGCCAGAGGTTGATGTTAGCTGTCCTCTTCAATCGCTTTTCCACCATAGTTTTTGAGACAGGGTCTGTAATGAGCCTGGGACTTACTGCTGGTTGGCCAGCAGTCCTCCTATCTCTGCTTCGCTAGCTCTGGGATTACGGTATACACTACTGCCTTGGGTTTTAAATGAAGACCTGAACTTATTGACAGAGCCATCGTCCCAACTCTTAGAATATGTTTCTAGGGGCTAGAAAGACAACACAGAAGTTTTGAGTGTTTGCTATTCTTGAAGAGGGACCTGGTTTGATCCTAACACCCACAATGGGTAGCTCACAACTGTTTGTAATTCTAATTCCAGGAGATCTGATGACATCCTTTTCTGGCCTTTGTGGGCACCTGCATGTTCATGATGCAGATAAACTTATGCAAGCACGCATATATACACCTAAATACAAACAAATATTCAAAATGAAATTATCTCTATATGCTAAGAACTACCAGAGAATACCATTGTGACAATTTGACTGTGATTGGCCCCCATAAGCTCATAGGGAGTGGCACTGTTGGGAGGTGTGGCCTTGTTGAAGCGGGTATGGTCTTGTCGGAGGAATTGTGTCACTGTGGGGGTGGGCTATGAGGTCTTTTTTGCTTAAGCTTTGCTCAGTGACACAGACTATTTCCTGTCGCCTGCAAAATGTAGGACTCTCATATACAGCTCCAGCACCGTGTCTGCCTGCATGCCACCATATCCCACCAGGATGGTAATGGATTGAACCTCTGAACTATAAGGGAGCCACCCCAATTAAATGTTTTCCTTTATGAGAGTTGAAGCAGTACAAGTAGAATAAAGGGAGTGGTGACCTCAGGGCAAGGTCCCACCCACCTACGTTTACACCTTGTGAAAAGGAATTGAAGAAAAGTTTAGAGCTGGGTGTGGTGGGGCACACCTTTAATTCCTGCAGTGGGAAAGGCAGAGGCTGGTGGAGCTCTGAGTTTGAGACCAACCTGGTTAGAGATCCAGTTTCAGGACAGCCAACTGTAGGCAATGAAATTGGATAGAAACTTGTTGAAGATGTAATTGAATGAGAGGGCCATGTTCCAACCCCAACAAGCAGCAGAACTTGGCAATTTCAGTCACATGGTTCTGGAGATAAGGATAAAAGAAATGGATTATAGAAAGCTGCTGAGGTCAGGCATGTGTCAGGAGTCTCCCTGAATGGAAGCCTATAGAGGCCATTTCATGAAGCTGTGAAGTTGAACCCTGGACTACTTTGGAGACCCCAAGATACTGAAGATTCCAGACTCATGGGATACCTGCTGAGAAAAGCTACTAACAGGGAGTAGAACCAGTCCAAGAGAAAGAAGTGTGTTTCAGTCAACAATGCTGAATGGAATTGGAGATCTGAGGAGCGCTTTGACATCAAATGTAGAGATGCAGAGTTTGGAATTTGCCCAGCTGGTTTTTGATCCTGCTTTGGTTCAGTATTTCCTCACTATGCTCGCTTTGCTACATTTTGGAATGTATATATCCTGTGCCATTATATGTTGGAAGTTTACAGTTAGGCGATTGCTTGAATCTCAGACTTTGGACTTTAGACTTCTAAACATTGTTGTGACTGTGATAGACTATGGTGACTTTTGAAGTTGGACTGAATGCATTTTGCATTATAATATTGTTAGAAGTTTATTGGGGCCAGGGAGTGGAATGTGGTAGTTTGAATGTAATTGACCCCTATAAACTCAAAGGGAGTGGCACTGTTGGGAGGCGTGGCCTTGTTGAAGTGGGTGTGTCACTGTAGGGATGGCCTATGAGGTCTCTTTTGCTCAAGCTTCTCTCAGTGTCACAGACCGCTTGTTGTGTCCCCTGCAAAATGCAGGACTGTCAGCTCCAGCTCCAGCACCACGTCAGCCTGCATGTCGCCATGCTCCCTGTCATGATGATAATGGACTGAACCTCTGAACTGTAAGCCATCCCAATTAAATGTTTTCCTTTATAAGAGTTGTCATGGTCATGGTGTGTCTTCATGGCAGTAGAAACCCTTACTAGGACAACATATAGATATTTTCTTGCATTATCTTGTAAATGCAAATATCATTGCAATGTATATCCCTGCCTACTATATAACCATAAAACTACTGATATGAAGTGAATGGCCCAGGAAGTACCCTCTTCTTAAGAAGGTTCTTTGTTTAGACTCAGCATCAGTGATGACCTCCCCCCTGCAACTGGACAAAAATGACTCAAGTTTCTGGTTATCACCAGCTTGGACTAAAATTGAGCAGAATAATCATCTTTGGTGAATTATTTCTCTCTCTCTCTCTCTTTCTATCCTCTATGTCAGAGGTGTTCTATAATCAGAGTTTCTCTCTGACCCACCAGTTCACAAATAACCATTCAGAGGCTTCATATTATAAATGCTTGGCTTATGGCTCAGACTTACTATTATCTAGCTCTTACATTTAAATTTGTTTTTTCTCATTACCTCATTTTTTACATGTCAACTGATGCATTAATTCCAGACCATCACCCTTTCATAAACTACTCGCAATACAGTGCCAACCATTCTAATCTGTCTCCGGGGAAACTGCTAACACACAATTTACCCAACATCTTCAAGATCTTTGAAAACTATGACAGCTCTTCTAAGTTTCATTGACTTCTAGAATCTGTAGAGCATGGGACAGTGGATGTTGGGTGTGACCAACTCTGAATGGTACCAACCCCTTCCTTCCCTATTGCATGTCTCACTGATGCTGAACTCCGTTTACATGCTTAAGCTTTGGTTTCCCTCAGGGGGAGGTGCTCTCAGGAGTCACTGTCCTACCCTGCCAACAGTCTGAAAGATCACACCCCAGCTGTGATGGAGTTCTCAGGCTTGGTCTCAAGAACAGACGTTCAGCACATCTGTGTTGGCCCAAGTTAGTCCTAGCTTACATAGCCGTGCTGTAGTAATCATTAATGTTTCTGGTCACTCGGAAGAATCCTTACTGGGATCGTGCGATGTGGATGCTGCTCTCTCTCTCTAGTCATCTTTTCCATACCCTAGCTGGAAAGAACTGGGAGGGGGTGCTCTGAAACCCAGTTGGTAGTAACTGGGGGATTAGCCACAATGCAGTCTGCTTAGTTTTCCTTGCCTGGCCTCTGCTGTGATGCGGGGACAATTCTGACCCTGTCTGAAGCCCTGATGGTTTCTAACCTTGTCTCCAAAATCTGGCCTCCTCTGTGCCTGTAGCCTCAGTCACTAGCTCCCTTCACCAGCTGTGGCCTCCCCCTCAAGGCCTGCCCAACACAGTTTCTTCAGTGTGCTTGCTTTCTGCTTTGGAAGGCATGCTGCGCTCTATGTCAGGGTCCCACCAGGAATGAGGGTGCTCTACCAGAAAGGTCAAAGGCTTTGAAGTCAGAAGCCCCAAATTCAAATTCTACCTTGGAAGTTAGCTGTGTGATATTGGACATGTCCCCTCAATACCCAAAATGGAATGGAATTATTACTTGGAATGAATGGATGGCCTTGTGCACTAGAGGATTTCCTCATCTGCTCAGGTTGATTCAGTTACCTGAGGCTAGGTCAGTCTTTGGGAAGTCAGACTTCTGAACTAGTTAATATTACCTATCAACTTGCCATGGCCTAGAATCACCTGCAAAGGGAGTCTGAATGAGCAATAATCTAGATCAGTTGGGCCTGTAGGCATGTCTGGGAGGATTTCTTAAATTGAATTGATCAGAAAACCCAGACAACTGTGGGAAACACCATTCCCTCTTGGGGGAGGCTGCTTGTTCTTTCCCAGCTGCTCAGACCCGAAATAATCACACAGAAACTATATTATTTGCAATACTGTTTGGCCAATAGTTTAAGCATATTTCTAGCTTACTCTTATATCTTAAATTAACCCATTTCTATTAATATGTGTATTGCCCCATGGCTGGGGCCTACCGGGTAAAGTTCTGATGACTGTCTCTGGCAGAGGCTACATGGCTTCTCACTTGACCCCACCTTCTTTTCTCCCAGCATTCAGTTTAGTTTTCCTGCCTAGTTCTATTCTGCTAAGCCACTGGCCGAAACAGCTCCTTTATTAACCAATGTCAATAAAACATATTCACAGCATACATCACCTCCCACATCATCTCCCCCTTTCTGTCTAAATAAAAAGGAAGGCTTTAACTTTAACATAGCAAGACTACATTTAACAAAACAGGTATCAAGCAAGAATTACAGTTACAACATTTATATCTACTTTATCTTTTAACATAGCTAAGGAAAACTATAATTATAACTATCTATTCTTCAACGCCACCAAAGACTCCAGAAGGATATACTATTACCTAAGTAAATAGGAAGTGCATTGTAAACAACTTCCAAAACTCTAGAATTGACAGAGACATCTTACTAGCTGGACAGTCACCCAAGTTCTTCTTTAACATGGGGGCATCCATCTTTAGCCTACAGGCCCATAGTATTTGGCAGACTTTTTCATGAAGCAGGAAATTTCAGACAGTTCCACCTATACTGGCAGTTTGTCAGTAACTTTCTTCTGTGTCCTGCAGAACGTCTGGACACATAAAGCAGGAATCCCGAAGGACTATCTCACCTTCTTTAGGCAGCTTCAGCAGTCATTTTTCTGTGGGTCCTGCAAGTCTAGTTCATACAGCATAACATCAAGCAGTCCAGGCAAGAGCAGTTTCTTGCCCAAATGGCTAGCCAACTCCATAAGGAGCTTCTTCGATGCCCATCTTCATCTTGAACTAGATTGGGACTGCCAGGAGCAGATGTGTCTCATTGTCATTGAAAGTCCTAACTTCTTTTTTGTTTTTTGTTTTTTTTTTTTTCGAGACAAGGTTTCTCTGTAGCTTTGGTGCCTGTCCTGGAACTAGCTCTTGTAGACCAGGTTGGCCTCGAACTCAGAGATCTGCCTGCCTCTGCCTCCTGAGTGCTGGGATTAAACTTGACTGTTGTAGATGACTATCTATTAACCTGTATTTCTTAATTATCCATTACATTTTTAAATGAACCGCACAATAACAATACCTTAATCAAGAGCAGAAAAATACATATAACAAGATTGACCTAAAACTTGTTTCAATAGACCAAGATCCATACCAGTGCAAATTATTCGTATCTATATCATATCCCCCTTTAAATGTAAACAAACATTTATAAAAAATCATTTAGGAAATTTGGGCATAGTTCTCTCCAAACTGCTTCCTGCTTTTTGTTGGGTGAAGTAATTTTTTGGGGGAGTGTTCATGGCAACTTTTGGGGGGGGTCTTGGTCCATCAAACCACATTAGTCTGGGAGGATTTCACAGGTTCTCTTCCTCTGTGGAAACAAAAGAAGAACCTCTTTTCCAAAGCAACAAATCCTTAGACCCTACTTCTGAAGTCATAATACCTCTAAAAGATATATATTGGTTTAGCTTAGCAGTCCATACAATGAAATGTCTCTCTGTACTTAGCTTCTTCACAGTCAAAAATTTCAAAGAAAGCACAATATTATACATAATCCAGAATCTCTGTGTATTTTCCATCTTCATGTGGCTTATTTTTCTTTACTCCTTTTAATATATGACTGTCTACACTCTGTCTCTTCAAAGACTTTATTTTTTTAAAATGATTTACTTCTATTTATAACTCTCTATACTCTTCCTTCTCTTTCCTAAGCCTATGTACATTTATCCAACTCTGTGACCCATCTAGAGATCACTTCCATCTGGATTTGTCTTTATTGCATGTGTATCTTTAATTATTTTCTGACCAGCAGTGGCTTCTTTATTAACCAATGGCAATAAAACATATTTACAGCATATATTACCTCCCACATCAATTCCCTAGGCATGGGTTCCTGAACAGAATAAAGGAGGAGAAAGCTAGCCGAAACCAAATAAACCAGGATGTGTTTATTCTCTCTCTGCTCTTGACTGTGGATGTGACATGATTAGCTGCCAGAGTTCTCCTGGAGCATAGACTGTGACCTGGTGTTCTAAGCCAAATGAACCCTTTCTTCTAAACTTGTTTTTTTTTTTTAATTTTATTATTTAACTATTTATTTATTTATTTTGGTGAGTATATTTTATCACATCATTGGACATGAACTAGCACATGTAATAGTTATATATAAAAGAAGCTGGGAGAGTTAGCCAGGGCCAACAGAGTTGATTGCACACCTTCATTTGAAGGGGAAGACCAGCTAGTTCCTTCTGTCCACCCTTTCCAGTGCTCCAAGCCTAAACTGTGCAACTGACACCTTTCTCAGTCTCATCAGCTTGTCAACAAGATTCAGGGATGTGTGCCAGGAGCCGGAAAAGAACCTTTCTCTTGGTAGTCCTTTCCCCACTTAGATTCCAGACAACGGGAAGAGCATGATGTCAGCACTTCACAGAAGGAATTGGGACCATATGTGTTATAAGCATCCATATTAACGACCTGAAACATAAAGCAAACCGGCAAGGTCACATAGATAATAGTTCTGTTCTTCCTTGGATAGGAGATGGTGTGCAGAAATTTAAGATTTCAGTAAACATCTCCCTTCCGTGTAGAAATACCCAGCCTGGGACTCAGATCTGATTAAGTGAGTCAGGTCTACATTTATTACGGTATATTGCTAACATTTTTCAGCATTTAAAAGTGACTGGTGTCTCTGCGGATCTGGTCGGTTCCTGGCAGCCATGTACTTGGCAGCTTGTGTAATAGAGGCTGCCAAATGCTGGAACGATGCTCCACGTCTGTGGCTTTCAATCTTGGGAGGATGCTGTTCCCCACCAGGCTCCTTCCCAAGGTGGCCAAATCCTGCCTATGGTGTATTTACATCTGTTTGTTCTGAAACTGGACCAGAAGGGATGCCAACACATCCCTTTGCCATGCTCAGCTTCTGCAGTAAACGTCTGGGGACCTGTGCACAGATTCACAACCTCTGTCTTCTTCTTCTTCTTCTTCTTCTTCTTCTTCTTCTTCTTCTTCTTCTTCTTCTTCTTCTTCCTCCTCCTCCTCCTCCTCCTCCTCCTCCTCATTCTCCTCCTCTTCCCCCTCCTTCTTTTTCTAAAGAAGTCATTTCATACATAGTGCCTTAATCAGAAAATCACATTCTAACATAACCTGTTGGATGGATTATTAGAAAATATTAATTCTTTAGAGACCATAGAGTCTACCTCCCTGTTCAAATCTTAAACTGAATAATGACATTATTTGACTGAAAGGTTCATGCGAATGAGCCTGTCCCAATGATTCACACTTGTTTGTCACCACTGTATTTACTTAATCAGGGGGACAGTTTGTCACTTAGCATGAGGGTGCTGGCTAAAAAAAGTAACTTTAAGGAATGTTTGCCAGTTCTGCATGGAACATGTGACAATGGCTGGAGCATGTGCTCCTCCAGACAAGGGATGATTGATGTTTTTTTGACTCCAGAAGCCAGTAAGTGAGTATCTAAGCACAGGTGTACTGCACAGTGAACAGCATTGTAGTAAGAGGAGCGGGCCTGCTTTTCTTCCTGGCTGCCTGGCTCCCAGTGCCAGGCTAGCTTATACCCGAAATAATCACACAGAAATTGTATTAATTCAATTACTGCCTGGCCCATTATCTCTAGCCTCTTATTGGCTAACTCTCATATCTTGATTCAACCCATTTTTTAAAAAATTTTTTTGGTAAGATTTATTTATTTATATATACAGTATTCTGCCTGCATATATGCTTGCAGGCCAGGAGAGGGCACCAGATCTCATTACTGATGGTTGTGAGCCACTATGTGATTGCTGGGAATTGAACTCAGGACCTTTGGAAGAGCAGGCAGTGCTCTTAACCACTGAGCCATCTCTCCAGCCCCGATTCAACCCATTTTTAATAATCTGTGTGTCAACACGTGGTCGTGGCTTACCAGGAAAGATCAGCATGTCTGACTCGGCAGCTTCATGGTGGCAGCTCTCTCTCTCTCTCTCTGTCTTCTTCCCAGCATTCTGTTCTCTTTTCCCTGCCTATCTAAGTCCTGCCCTATCAAAAGACCAAGGCAGTTTCTTTATTTAACCAATGAAAGCAATACAAATGCAGAAGAACCTCCTACACCACAGCATTTTCTTCATTTCCCCTTTTCCTTTTCTTTCTTTTTGTTTGATTTAGGTAGTGACTTGCCTAGCATGAGTGAAGCCCTGGGTTTGATCGTTGTCACTGCCAAACCAACAGCAAGGAAAACTCAAACATTTAGACACATAGGTGTGATGGTTTGAATAGGAATGTCCCCCTAGACTCATGTGTTTGAATATTTAGCCCATAGGGAGAGGCACTATTAGGAGGTGTGGCTTTGTTGGAGGAAGTGTGTCACTGTGGGCAGGCTTTGAAGTCTTATATACTCAAGCCACGCCCAGTGTGGCACACGGCCTCCCCCTGCTGTCTGTGGATGTAGGACTCTCAGCTCCTTCTCCAGCACCATGTCTGCCCACATGCTGCCACGCTTCTTGCCATGATGATAATGGACTAAAACTCCGAAACTGTACGCCACCCGATTAAATGCTTTCCTTTATAAGAGTTTCCATGGTCATGGTGTCTCTTCACAGCAATAGAACCATAAGACAATACTTAAGCATATTTTTCTCAATAGGGCAAGAGGAAAGTACCAATATCTACTTTAGCCAAGGGTTTATACACACTGATTAGTCTTTTTATTTACTCTTTCTACTGTTTTTCCCACAATTGTCTCCAGAAGCAGCCACCCTTCCTGTGCTTCCTCAGAGGGTAGCTTGGCCTGACTGACTCTGTGTTGGGTGTAGCCCTAGCAATGTTTGCTTCTTTTTTTAGTTGTTTGTTTGTTTGTTTGGTTGATTGGTTTGGTTTGGTTTTGTCAAGACAGGGTTTCTCTGTAGCCTTTGGAGCCTGTCCTGGAACTAGCTCTTGTAGACCAGGCTGGCCTCAAACTCACAGAGATCTGTCTGCCTCTGCCTCCCGAGTGCTGGCATCACATCTTTTCCTTTAGTTCACAGGAGGTGCTGCTTCTACACGACCAATGTCTTTTCTTCTGTGGAATCTTCCAACATCAGTAATTCTTTTTTTTTTTTGTCATTAAGCTCTTTTTTTTTTTTAAATAAGAGTCCATGAAAGAAATGAAGTGTTGCGGTAGACAGACAGACACATCAACGAAGACCAACCACCACGTCCTCAAACCCAGCACTGTACCGTATCATCACCGTTATCCCCATAGCCAAGCTTTTTGATAGACAGAGCTACAGTCTGCCTGCTTTCTTCTTTATGAAATTCAACAAGAAAAATAAGTTCTTCTGGGAGAAAAGACAAAAGTAGAGAATAAGAAATATGCCTCTTTATAAGATAAGAACCCGACTTTATTCTTTCTTACCAGGTAGATTTTCTTAAGCTAAGAATGCAGAAACAGCCTAAGAAAGAAGGGTTTGTTGTGGTTCCCAGGGCCAGTGGGGTACAACCCATCATGGTGGGGAGCATGGCAGCAGGGGCCTGAGGCTGGTCCAGCAACAGGAAGCAGAGACACTCACTTTCCTCCTCACACAGAAAGCAGAAGGAAGGAACAGGAAGTAGGAATGGAGTATAAACTCCCAAACCCACCCATAGTGACGAACTTCTTTCAAAGGCTCTAGCTGCTAAAGGTTCCGTAACTTCCCCCAGACAGTCCCACCAACTGGGCACCAAGTGTGCAAATGTGGGAGCATGCAGGGACGGGTATTTCTAACCTAACCACCGTAGTCCAGAGGCACAATATTCTCTCTCTCTCTCTCTCTCTCTCTCTCTCTCTCTCTCTCTCTCTCTCTCTCGTATTTTTTTGTTTTTCGAGACAGGGTTTCTTTGTGTAACAGCCCTAGCTGTCCTGGAACTTGCTCTGTAGACCAGGCTGACTTCGAACTCACAGAGATCTGCCTGTCTCTACTTCCCCAGTGCTGGGATTAAAGGCGTGCGCTTCCACCACCTGGATGGCTGCTGAGTTTATTTCTTAAGGTGCATTATTGAAATACAGAGAAGAAAATGCATGTAAATTCCTCCTTACTAGGGACTGAAGAGCTACCCCAGTCAGTAAAGCACTTGCTCTGTGTCCTTGTTGGTGTTTGTCAACTTGATACAAGCTAGAATCATATGGGAAGAATGTCTCCTTAGATAGCTCATGGGTGGGTCTGTGGGAACATTTTCTTGATTGATGATTGATATGGGAGGGCCAACCCCACTGGAGAAAGTACTGCCTCCGAGCAGGTGGCCCTGGGCTCTGCAGCTCTCCAAGGCCTCTGCTTCACTGCCTGCCCCGAGGTTCTTTGTTGAGGACCCTGCCTCTACAAAGATACTTCTTACCAGGGTAGGGGTGTGGGAACTGAAGAAATATAAGTAAAGACTATGAAGACGCATAACAATAATAAGACAGAAAACAGAAAGAATCGGGAGGGCATTCCAGTGCCTGAAATCCTGAAATCCCAAAATCTACCTGCGGTTGTTTTTCCACAGCTTTTATACCCCACATAAGGGGGGGGGGTAGGTAACAAAAGACTTTATTAACATGATACAAAGGCAATCGCCTTCTCACGCTGAGTCATCAAATTATTAGCATTCTGTTGTCTAGGTAGCAAAGGTGCTCTAGATCACGGCAGACCTCCCCCCCCCCCATAGTTACAAAAGAAGGAGGAGAAGTGTGTTTGCATATTCTGACCACCTGTCAGGATGGCTTGGACTTCCACCCACAGTTCTTGTCCTGAGGTTCTTGCCCCAAGGCTCCTTTCCTGACTTCTCTATGGTGGACTATAAGCTATGAACTGAAGTAAACCCTGTCCTTCCCAAGTTGCTTTTGGTCATGGTGTTTCATTACAATAACAGAAAGCAAACACACTGTGTGCACATGAGGACTTGAATTGGATCTCCATGGTGACGTACACTTGTGAGCCCAGTGCTGCGGAGGGGACACAGGCTGATGCCCAGAGCACACTGGCCTGTCACTAGCCTACTTCCAGGCCAGTGAGAGACCCTGTCTCAGAAACCAAAGCAACGAAACAACACAAAGAGAATGATGCTAGAGGTTGTGTTGCTCTCTTTCTCTCTCCCTGCTCTCCCCACAGGAAGAGAATGATTTTAAGTACTCTCCTTCCCTAGCAGTCACTGATCCCCATAATCCCAAAAACTTAAACACAAAGAATGTCATGTTTGGCTGCTACCTTCCACAGTCACACTGAGAACGGCAGCCTCTCTTCTGGCATTCTTTCAACGGCCTCAGTGGCGGTCTCTGACAATACCTTCCTTCACCTCCTGCAATCAGCATCTCACGTGATCTCTCTGTGATGTGTTATTCTGATGATCAATGTTGTCTTAATAAAATTGTTTCTTCCTTCAGTTCTCAAGAAGCAATATGATCAAGCATGGTGTGACCTAAAACCTGCAATTCCAGATGTTGGGGAGGCTGAGGTGGGAGAATCAAAAGTTCAAGTCCTGCCTGGGTTAGAGTTCATGATCAGCTCTATTGCCCATATATACATATGTGTATACACACATATATGTTATGTATGCACATATAACACACACATATGTTATATTATGTAACACACACATATATGTAATACACAGACACACACAGACAGGGGATATAGATCAGCGGTAGAGTTTGCCAAGCAAAAGTAAGGTCCTGGGTTCCATCCTAAATAAAAATAAAATTAGCCGGGTGTTGGTGGCACACGCCTTTAATCCCAGCACTTGGGAGGCAGAAGCAGGCGGATCTCTGTGAGTTTGAGGCTAGTCTGGTCTACAAGAGCTAGTTCCAGGACAGGCTCCAAAGCTATAGAAAAACCCTGTCTCGAAAAACCACAAAAAATAAATAATAATAATAAAAATAAATAAATAAAATTAATTTTTTTAAAAAAGAGGAAAAACAGACTAAGAGCAATCTGGCTCCCTCATTTGTTCTGTCTTAGTGTGTTCGTGGTTTTAGTGGCTCATCATTTGCTGATTCTTGTTCTGCCTCTGGCTCTCCCTGTCTCTGAGTTCCTGTTTTGCTGTTTCCCATCTTTGCGGTTGTTGGGCAGTGAGAATCCACATGTTCAAGACAAGAACTCTGTCTCTTCCTCAGACTGGCTTTCCTTCCAAGTCATTGTAACTCTGCCCCTGAGTCATCCTGCCTTCACCGGTGGACGTAGTTTGGCATCTGACTGTGTATTGTCTCTTTTAATACCTTCATTTTACATCCTTTTCTCCATCTCCATAGCAACCTTTGTTCTGTTTGGAAAGCCTCTGCTCCTTCATAGCCCTTTTATTCCACTTTAAACCATCTCCTAATCATATGCCAAGCACTTTGAAGCTTGTGAAGACCCTCCCCCAGGAGTCTCTTGGCATCTCCTGATCCCTTCCATGCCACTTTATGGTGCATATTTCCTTTGCATTCCAAATGAATAGCTGGAGCTTTCCAAATATTATTTCTTTCCATGATGTAATCTCTAAACTTCAAAAAGACAGATCCCAGATATTTTCTTGTATCCACAGTGTGTCAATGGGAACATGGTAGGAACACAATAAATATCTGTCAAATGAATGAACTAGACATTCTAAAATTACAACTTTAATTTTTTAAAATAAATATTGCTAGAATGACTGATGTTTTAGAATGGAAAATTTAATATTGAGCCAGGTGTGGTGATGCACACCTTTAATTTCAGCACTCAGAAGGAATTAAAGGCAGAATCAGGTGGATCTCTGAGTTTGAGGCCAGCTTGGTCTACAAAGCAAGTTCCAGGACAGTCAGGGTTATACAGAGAAATCCTGTCTCAAAAAAACAAAACAAAGGAAAGCAAACAACAAACAAAAAAAGAAGTATTATTTCAAAAGTGCCATGAATGTTAATACCTCTTTTGGAAATTATCCAAAGCTGGTCTGTAGTAAAATATGCCCCAAGTATTCTTGCTTCTTTATTATTCCCTCCCTACATTCTGTGCTGGCCCAATGAGTTGTTTTGTTTAAAAAATGTATTTATTTTTATATGCGTGTATACATCCATGTTAGCATATGGTGGGTGTGCCAGTGTCCCTAGAGGCCAGCTGGAGTTACAGGCAGTTGTTAGTCACCAGATGTGGGTGTTGGGAACTGAACCCAGGTCCTCTGGAAGAGCATCAAGCACTCTCAACTGCTAAGTCAGCTCTTCAGTGCCATTTGCTCTTTAACCAACAGCATGAGATGGAAGTGACAATGAATGGTTTCCAAGTAGGGATCCTCAGAGTTCACAGAGCTGGAGTGTCTTGGAATGCACAATGTTAGGACACTTCCTCTGGGAATTTAGCAATGTGTTGTGCTCCACAGGTCTTAGGAAGAGGCCAGGTGTAGGCCATATACAGACCCCTGCAGGTTGGCTCTCAGTCAACAGCTAACATCAACTGCCATGCAGGAGTGAGGTGTGAGCCCACCTGCCCTATGACATCCCCTCTGTGGGAACTGCCCATTCAACATACAGGGCTACTGGGGATAAAGACAAAATAATATTTTGAGCCAAGAAGTTTCCTAGCATTTGTCAAGCATCACTGGACAGCCAGATTTTGAACTTTGAAGTGAACAAAATATGATGCTTGAAGTTCTTGCCAAGAATAGTTTAAACTCTTGTACAGCAGATGTTGGAAATTTATGCTGCCTCATTTCACAAACAGCCCACTTGAAGTCAGGTATCAGCGACTGCTTCTCAAGCCGCGCTTTCCTTTAGTTATATACTGGTGATGTTTTACATAGTTATCTTTAAAAATCTTTAAGTTCTCTAACAAGCTCATACACAGCAAATCCTCTCATGGGGAATGGTGAGTACATGGTACCTCAGAACGGCAGCGTGAACCCCTTCACTTGTAGCCACTGTGGTTTTTATTTCATTAGAGTAAACTTTCACAAGAGCTTTTTTCTTTTCTTCTTCTTCTTCTTCCTCCTCCTCCTCCTCCTCCTCCTCCTCCTCTTCTTCTTCTTCTTCTTCTTCTTCTTCTTCTTCTTCTTCTTCTTCTTCTTCTTCTTCTTCTTCTTCTTCTTCTTCTTCTTTAATTGCCCTTCCTATGAAATGGCCATTTTCCAGTGAAATGGTCCATGGTGCATTCTAGTTAGTAACTGTGCTGGCTAATTTTATGTCATTTTGACAAACTAGAGTCATTGGGGGGAAGAGAGAGCCTCACTTGAGAAAAATTTCCCCACCTGAATGTCCTGTGGGCAAACCTTGCTGCTTGACTGAGTATTGGTGTGGGGAGACCCAGTTTAACGAGCAGTGCTACCCTGTGGTCCTGGGTTCTATAAGAAAGCAGGCCAAGCAAGCTACAAGGAACAAGCCAGTAAGCAGCTTGGCCTCTGCTTCAGTTCCTGCCTCCAGGTTCCTGCCGTGAGTTCCTGTCCTGACTTCCCTCTGTGCTGGAGAGCCACCTGAGAGCTGAAAGCTGAGATGGACCCTTTCTTTCCCAAGTTGCTTTTGGTCATGATGTTTTGTCACAGGATTGGAATTCCTAACTAAGATAGTAGCATTAATTTCATTTCTGTCTATCAGTTAGATCTTCATTTTTAAAGTAAATGTAATTATGTACAGTAAAAATCATGCTTGTTTGTGTAGCCCAACGCAGATTTGGGCTGCTGAAGATGGGAGTGCTCATGGCGGCAGTCAAGCTGCAGCTCCTTCTCCCCTCCAGAGCAGTTTGCTGCCCTCTGTACACAATGAAGCATTCCTCCACCTTAAGCAACCTTGAGTCTTTTTTTTTTTTAAATAATTTATTCAGGGAGAATTTTTTTGTTTTGTTTTTTGAGACAGGATTTCTTTGTGTCGCCATGGCAGTCCTGGAACTAGCTCTGTAGACCAGGCTGGCCTCGAACTCACAGAGATCCACCTGCCTCTGCTTCCTGAGTGCTGGGATTAAAGGGTGTGCGCCACTACTGCCTGCCTCAGGGAGAAATTCTTATAAAGTTTGCCATTTTCACGTAAATATTTCCGGGTATTTAGTACATTCACTCTGCGCATCTGCCATTTCTGGTTCCAGCGCCTCTCTACTGCTCCAGCGAAAAACTCCTGGAAGTGTTCTTACACTTCTTTACACAATCCTTTGCCACTTCAATCTGTATCCTGGCAGCATTGATGTATCTACTCTAAATCTTTCATGTAAATGGAATCATACTACTATACTACCCTTTGCATGTCATTTAACAGCATATTCTGGAAGTTCACAGAGGTAGTAGAACTCAGCATTTCGTCCTCCCCTCAGCTGAACATTTTATCATATGGATATGATCTGGGCTTTTGCTCCTCGGGGTTTATTTCATAGGGATTCCATGCATGTGAGGTTGTAAGCTCTGTACACTAAGAACGTGTGATGCCTTCCTTTTCACCCCCATCACTTGCTAAGCTTTTCTTCCCATGTTTCTGTGGTGCTGTGTGTTGGAGTAATAACTTGTATGTCCCCTACTCTTTATGCTCTGTTGGATCTCCTCGGTTCATATGGAAGTCTTCCCTTGAAGGTGACACCCAGCAACAGTGGCCATCGCTTTAAGGAAAGTTTGGTGTGAAAAGAGTGAATGCCAAGTGTCTGATTCTTGACTTTAAGTCCAAAAGCCATTTGACGGGTCTAAGTAATATTTGTGAAGAAATGTAAAAATTCCTAAGGTTTTCCCCCAATGAGTCATGCACGAGAAAAGAGGAAAACATGGAAGGGTAAGAGAAGTAAAATGGTTAGCGGTGGGAGTGAAGCCCCTGTGGCCGCCCACCTCCTCCTAGGAGCAGGGTGAGAGGAGGGGCAGTTGGGGGACAGGAATACGCTGTGCAGACAGAGAGCAGAGGGAGCTTGTGGCTATGGGAAGGCTTGCCCTGGAGCCCTTCCTTTCCCATGGTGTCCTTGAAGAAGTGTGGCAGAACGTGTCAACACAGCAAGACCTCAACAGCCACCTGGGGTCCTGATATCATCGTCACAGTGAAGCAGATACATTCCTGTTGCTGAGGAACGGCTTGCCGAAAGGAAGTGTGAGCATGGGTGGCCATGACGGGACTTTGTGGTCAGGGCCCAGCTGTGGTGAGGGTGCATGTACTCTGTGACTGGATGGCAGATGTGGGTTCAGCCCCTCAGTCAACCCTTACCTGGAGCTCCTCAGACTGAGGCCATCAGCAGGCACCACGTGAAAACATATTTTGTTCAGTTGAATGTCTTAGCACTTTAGAGGAAATGTTAGCTAATTTGATAGTAGCATGACAGTGCAGATGGCCTTTGCTAGGAATTAAAAGCCCAGCGTGGGGTATGGTGTGATTTTACCAGACTCACCTTGCACATTATGACATATTCAGGATGGCTAAGAAACCCCTGATGTTTGAATGATGACAGGTAGAAAAATAACTATCCAATAAGGATCATCAAGAAAATCAAATATGGTTTGTAAGTACAAATGATACAATGAGAAAGGAACAACAGCAGCAGAGAGGCATTGGATAATGGAAAAAACTTCCGAATTGAATCAACCAGTATATTTAAAGGATGTGCTGACCTCACAATGGAAACCAGGAGATGTTCTACGTTGGGGAAGGGGTTTTGCTCTTGTTTCCACAGGAGATGAAAAATTATGGATGCCATCAAAATTAATAAAGATTTGCTTTGGAAAGGAGAAACCTATTGAAACAGAGAAATGACAGCTCATCCACACTGGTGATGACCATTCAGGTGGTAAGAAAAGCATTTAGGATGGGGGCAGTGTCCTGTTCTTGTCTTTGCAGGAAAATACTCATCTTCAAAAATTCAAGAAACCCCTGATGTTTGAATGATGACAGATAGAAAAATAACTATCCAGGGGCTGGAGAGATGACTCAGAGGTTAAGAGCATTGGCTGCTCTTCTAGAGATCCTGAGTTCAGTTCCCAGCAACCACATGGTGGCTTACAACCATCTGTAATGAGATCTGGTGCCCTCTTCTGGCAAGTGTATGTATAATAAATAAATAAATTTAAAAAAACTATCCAATAAGGATCATCAAGAAAATCAAATATGGTTTGTAAGTACAAATGATACAATGTATACATTTATATATATGCATATGTATGTATATGTTTATGAATATATAGAGCTGGTTTTAGAGTTGGACAATGGCTCTGTCCTTCTTTAAATCCAAGCATGTTGTTAAAAGAAAAAACCCAGAGTTTCTATCTCATGTCAAGAGCCGTTTGATGTGAAACAGAAAGAAAAAAGTATTTAGAAAATATCTTTGCTTTTCTTCATATTTATTTTTGTCTTTATCATACCTTTCATTGAATATATATGTCTGTATATGTCTATATAAGTAATGTTTAAGTTTTCTACAATGAACAATGAATTTTCCTGCAGTAATCTTTGAAGTTTCCAGGAAGAAGATGGGGCCCCATTACAGCAACTCCACCTGGTTGATATGATGTCATGATACTGATAGCGCTACTACAAGACCCGTTTTGGGTACCAGCTGCACAAGATGGTTCCAACTTGGTTAGCTGACATGGTGCACATCTTTTACAATGTTTTGGCCAGACTTCCATGAAATACTCAGAGACTATTTGCAATCTTACCAGACACTAATCTTGAAATGTAATCATCATTTTACTTTCACAGGATCCCCTAGAAAGAACGTCGCCCCCATGATAGCTGGAAGTAATTCTAGAAGACGACGTCCCCTCTCCCAGCACAGTTTGTCCTCAGGCTTAGGGACATCATTTAGGGGCTGATTATAGTTGGTATACGGTTGAGGGATGGGAGAGGAATTTTATAAGCTCAGGGACCTTTTTGAAAAAAAAAAGAGGGAAAATTGGATGATGGGATTGGTATTTGTGAGTTATTGTTTACAGACAATTACATTGCTATAGATTCTTGTATATTGATACAAAGTTAAATTATATTGAATATTGTATGCATGCATGCTTCTACTTCTGTTTAAAACATTTTTTATGTATTGACACACACACATATATATATATATTTACCATATTGCAGTGTACATTTCTGCCTCTGATCAAGATACTTGTACATTGTTTACATATGGAGGTCATTGTCCTCATTTATTGCACAGTTGTTTATTGTCAATAGTCATCTATGTTTGTCATACTTATAGTTAGACTAATCAGGTTCTTCAGATACATAGAGATTATATTCTGTATAGATAGATAATCTTCAACCACTTCAAGGATCTGTGGGACATGGCATTTAAATAACTTAGGGTTTTATTGACATGAGACATAATTGCTCCTGGCAGCACCTATCTATTCCTGAGAGAATGTTGAGCACCAAAGACACTTCACTGGGAGCCTGTTTTCTTTTTGGCAAAAACTGGCCTTTGGGCAAAGAAATGCCCATGCCTCAACCACTGACAAGATATAGTATCCAGAAATGGATAAATAGGACTGTCAAATCCTACCAAGATAGGATCAGACGGTTTTGAAAAATTTCTTGCCTTTGAAAATGGTCTGTCAGTTATTCTAGGCCATAGCCAAAGTTGGTCACTTCAACGTTGCAAAATGAGACTTTGGGTGATTGCTCAGGTAGCTAATTGTCTCTGTCATATATTGCTCAATTTGGAAGCTACTTGATTGTACTTTCTGCCCGCTCAAGTAATATTATCTCCCTTCTCAGGCCTTTGATAAGGTTGAAGATTAGATAATCATAGTTACCGTCCTCTTATGATCTAACCAAGCCATCTCCAATACAAGACTTAGACTCCTTAGGATAGAATGTTTATTAAAACATTTAGCATATGTTCCTTGCTTAATATTGCTTATGCTGATTGTAATTCTAATCTTATACTTGATATCTGTTCCTAATGTATATTGTTTTGTATTGGGTTTGGAACTCTCTTACTTAAACAAAAGGGGGAGGTGCTGCGGGAGCTACTTCCACTCCTTCAGCCAATAGCCTTTAAGATACCAGACCACTGGGGCGTGGCCTCTTTAGTTTTAAAAAAGCAGCAGTAGCCATGTGCTCTCTCTCTTGGTTCTGGCTTCCAGCTGTTAGACTTCGTTCCTGATCGTGCAGAGGGCTGTTGTCTGGGACGGTGATCTGTAAGTTTTTTCCCTTTAAATAAATAACCATTTTATTAATCACAATTCCATACTGGTGTGGGATTGTTTTATGACTTACGCCTTCAGCTAACTCCCCACAATCTCACAGGGCATGGTGCTAGGAGGTGTGGTTTTGTTGGAGTAGGCGTGGCCTTGTTGGAGGAAGTGTGTCACTGTGGGGTGGGCTTTGAGGTTTCCTAGGCTCAGGATACCACCCATTCTGTCAGTCGGCTTCCTGTTGCCTGCAAGATGTAGGAGTCTCAGCTATTTCTCCAGCACCACATCTGCCTGCATGCCGCCATGCTCCCTGTCTTGATGATAATGGGCTGAACCTCTGAAACTGTAGGCCAGCCCCAATTAAATATTTTCCTTATTACAGTTGCCGTGGTCATAGTGTGTTTTCACAGCAATGGTCTGTTCCCTAAGGCAGAAGTCTTTCTGGCGACTGGCCTCCTTTCTAGTCATGAGCAGTAGCCTTTCTCCAGACCACTCCTGTCTTGTGTTTCTTCCTATTTTAGGATACCATTTTGTTCTCATTATGCAGAAGTTCATAGTTTCAGAAAGGGAACTTAGTGCCTGGTTCTTCTGCACAAAGACTAAATAAAATAAGACCCATATTAAGTCCATTCAACAAAAACACATCCAGCTCCCACTCTGTACATAGGCTTGTCCCAAATGTTCCATGGGAATGGCTTCTCATTGGTTTGGGATGATAATTTTGATTTCTCAGATGTTAAAACTTTTATTAGAATAGAAAGGCTTTATTAGAATAGAGTAAGTAGGTTTTTCTGAGGTGAAATCTGCTTGTGACTTAATCATTGCAGCGAAGTAGTTGGAACCCTTTCCATTCTGGGGAGTTCTGTCTGAGCACGAGCCCCTTCGACACTGTGAACCTGTGCCTCTGTGGAAGAGGAGCTGGCCCTACACCAACTGACAGGGGGCGCTGCAGGTTTCTTCAGCCCAGACAGAAGGGCACAAAGGCAACAGCAGCTGGCTACTTTTTGGGAATTTATAATTTATTTACCTAATCCATTTTCCTGCAATGTTGAGGACTAAGCCCAGGCATGGACTCTGGGCAAGTGCTTTCACTACTGAGTTACATCTCGCCATTTGTTCTCCCTCCCCTCCCTTCCTATCCAGTTATCTTTTCTCTCCTCCCTCTCTCTGTCTTTAACAGGGTCTTCCTATGTTGCCCAGGATAGCAACATATTAAGACCCCGAACTTTCAATCCTCTTGTCTCAGTCCCTTGAGTGCTGGGATTACATGTGTGTGACACCACACACAGCATTGTCTTTTGGTATGTATGTATGTATGTATGTATGTATGTATATGTATGTATGTATGTATGTATGTATGTATGTATGTATGTATCTATCTATCTATCTATCTATCTATCTATCTATCTATCTATCTCAGTGTCGCGATCGGAACCCAGGGCCTCACTGAGCCACACTCCCATCCTGGTGATTTATTTTTAAGCAATGTATTAACGAGCTTCTACACAATAGTTTCCTTTTCTCTTAAGCTGCATGAAAGCCCCCACTAGTCTGAAGTTGAAATGCCACCTAGAAGCAGTTGAGTGTCGTAAGACCATGGACTCAGAGAAAGAAGAATCTGCACCATCGCCATTCTGGGGACTCTCTTACTTCGTTTTCCAGCTTTCCATTGAGTGAAAAAAAGCCAGCGTGAGTCAGGTCCCTCCCATGGTTTGCTCTGCCTTGGAGTTCAACACTGGAATGCCCGAGGCATGAAGCCAGCACAGTGCAGTCGGGTTGAGAACCCCAGCGTCTGGGTGAATTATTGCCTCATTCCTGGCTGAAGCGGCAGGAGGCAAGATGATGAGTGGGTGAAAAAGCCTGTGGACTCCCACGTGGATGGAGGGAACCAAAACAAACATAGAGAGGACAGGCCAATATTGAAAGCTACTTAAGGATGGAGCGTGCCGGAATGCTGGACCATATTCTGTCTAGTGAATAGATTTGGGTTTCTAATGGCTATCAATCAGTGGATACAGAGTGGCAGGATGGAGTTTAGCCCTGCCCCCCCCCTCCACCACCATGGTCCTCAGAGACAGTTTCCAATTTTGATATTTAAGGTGGCCTGGATCCTTTAGAGGAATGAGATCCATTACAAGCTCCTGTGCCATTTTTAGAGACTCTGCGTATCTTCCCTTTCTTTTTATTTTTTTAAGATTTATTTATTATGTATACAACATTCTGCATGCCAGAAGAGGGTGACAGATCTCATTACAGATGGTTGTGAGCCACCATGTGGTTGCTGGGAATTGAACTCAGGACCTCTGGAAGAGCAGTCAGTGCTCTTAACCTCTGAGCCATCTCTCCAGCCCCCTTCCCTTTCTTTTTATTTCCCAAATAGATCTCCCCTTCCTAGAATCTTGGAGACAAGGGAGGTGCAGGGTGTGTGTGTGTGTGTGTGTGTTGCTTAGTCACCTGTCTCTGGCTACTTTTTGTTTTGAAAAATCCTTCCCCAGGGGAGACTTTTTTTTTTTTTTATCTTCACGCTGATGGTTTATTTTCATGCTTCCATCCATCTCTTCTTCCTTCCCTCAAAGATCACCCCCCGAATATCATAAATTCTTCAGACACACTCCTACTATGGCTGAATTGTTGGTGTCCTGGTTTTCACCTGATCTCATGCCGTAGTCACTGAGGCCAAGAAGCCTGTATGTCTTCATTGTTACCTTAGATAACAAATTCTTGCATTTCTAAAGTACTTTGTATTATGCCAAACACGAGATGGCACTTAGCAACACGTTGCCTCTTTATAATTCCATTATGAGGTAGAATATCAGCTAATCAGGTCTCCCTCCTTTGCTTCTTCTCCCTCCCTCCTTTCCGTCTGCAGAGGGAGAATATCGCCCGGGAGGGATGGTGAGGAAGCTGTTTATATAGTAACTGTACAAGAAACCTTTACATTTTACTTCCTTTATACATTTCTTTCCAGCTTTGAGGAACTGGCTTGCCACGGTGGAACGCGCTTAACGGGGCCGTTTGTCAGTTACACTATTAAAGCCTGTTCCTGGCTTGATTTAATTTAAGCTGCAATCTAGATTTTCACCTGTAGAGTGCACTCCTGTTTTAATAATAGCATAGCTACTATCTCTAGAAAAGAAGTCAAAAGCCTTTTTGCTCCTATGTGAGTCAGATGGGGAGAAGATAAGGAGCCCCCCTTTTCGGACAGACAATAAACTCACTGTTGTATATTACTTGTTCCCCAGGAATAACGTTATCTTGCAATTTGTAGCCTCCGGTTACAGTTCTGTTCAAAGCGGGGAAAGCCGGGCTGCCAGGGGGACTCCTGTAGCTTCTGCCCCGCCCTTGGGAGCAAATGAGTTGCATGCTGGGAACTGCAAGGAGCCATTCAAAAATGGGGGAGGAAAATGGGCATTCTTTCCTATTTAGCCTCCATTTAGGATGGATGTCCCATTTCTGCACCTCCCAGCGTCCGGGGGACCGAGTTTCTTCCTCCACTCTAACCTCTCTCTCCCCTCCCCGTTTCTGTTGGGACAAATGAGGAACTGCAAGCCTACCCTTCCCAGAACGTTCTCCTCATTCCCCTTAGCTTCCCTCACACTTCCCAGGCTGGCCAGTTCCCTCCAGTTCCTTAGTCTTCAGCTTCTTAGAGGCCTCTCCGAAGAGCCTTATTCTTTTTCCTTTTTGTCTATGCCATCTGAATATGTTTCTCCACAGCCAGACATTTTTAATTAAAAAATTAAATTATGGTATAATTTCACATATCATGAAACTCACCATTTGAAAATGTCTGACTTAATTAGTATATTGACAGTATTGCAAACCATCTGCCTCCCCTTTAAAGTAACCTCATAGCATTACGAAGTCACTCCTGGGTGGTAAGATGACCAGTGAAGAAAATTACCACCAAGCCTGATGACTGGGAGCTCAATGCCTGGGACCCACACAGCAGAAGAACTGGCTTTTGCAAGCTTTCCTCTCAGCTCCGTGTGTGCAGTGAGCCGCGCAGGCACCCACTCCCCTCCGCAACAGAAATAAACGAATGGGCAAATGGAGAGAAAAGGCGTCCTCTCTGCATCTTCCCACCCTGGCGTCCCTAGACTCCCTGCCTGTCTCTGCATTTGCCTGCTCTTTGTAAACCATTTCCTTCTCTCTAACTCTTCAGACCAGAAACCCAGTTGGTTACTTCTCGGGCATGGCCATTTACTTAGCACGTTTGCTCTTATTCCACGAATAGCATGTTGACTTCCTTCACAGCCCGCCTGGCAATAAAATGAGTGGGCCTCGTAACATAAGGAACTAATCAGCGTGGGATGTGACCACTGGTGAGCTACTGTAGAAGAGAACAGTCTGTAGGCGGGGCTTGAGAGCCTCATTTCCGTCCAGCTTCCCATTCACCCCACCGCCAGCTCCCTGGGCCTCATGTCTTCCCCAGGAAGTTTCTGCTTTTTACTTGCAACCCACAGAGTCTAACTACAGAACATTGCATGGGTTTCTAGAAGACTCTTTTAGATTATGATGGAACAGGAAGTGAAAGTAGGATTCTCGGAGAAGCCTCACCCCCAGGTATAAGTCATCTCCACTCCTATTGCTCCACAGGGTCTGCAAAGACCTTGAGATAGTTCCATTTTTAAATTTTGCATCCTTTTTTAAGGACATGGAACCGAGGTGCAGGTGGTGCATTTGACTCAGCTGGCTTGGCTCGAGTGCTGACAGACCAACCTTGCTCTCAACCACTGCTCCCTGCAGCCTCTCAAATTCTGTCACACATAGGTACAAAGCCACTATGCAGTGTTTGCATGTGACATCTGCAGTCACATTATTGCTGCCTCCACTAGAATGTCTCACAACACCATCACAAAAAAGTATATCCTGCTCCTGAAACTGCTGTGCACTGGTTAAGTGTCCACCAGATGTCCATCTGTGGGTTAGACACTTGGTCTCTAGGTGGCACTAATAGGAGGTGGTGGAACCTTCAGGAAGCAGGGTCTAGTCCTCAAGTCACTGAGGATGTATCTCTGAAGATAATATAGAATCCCAGTCTGGCCTCTTAAAAATGTTATTACATTTCTCTCTCTCTCTCTCTCTCTCTCTCCCTCCCTCCCTTACTCTCCCTTCCTCCCTCTCACTCCCCCCTCTTTCTTCATGTTTGACAATGGTTCTGGGTTTAGTGGCCCAGTCAAGGAGATTTCAAATTATCCATCCAAGTTGGTACTCGGCATGTCAGCCCAGTTGTGCAGGATCTGGGCTGAGACGCATAGAGGACAGTATTGTTGGTGAGTGTCAGAGCTCCCCCCCATAGATGCCCATGTTCAGCTTGTGGCTCCCATCAAGTGCTGCTGAGGACCTGTTGGGGAGCAGTGCGTGTCAGACTCCTTGAGGTTCACCCAGAGAACAAGGGCTTGCCAGATGTCTGTCTTTGGGATGACTGGACCAGGAAAGGTTGGTTTCAGCACTTTCTAACTAGCTGAGGGAGGACTGGTCATCATCCACCCAGAGAAAGGCACCACTGCTGATCCTAGCCACCCCCATCTTGCATTCATTCTCTTGACATCGTCGGCTAGTTATTAAGGTCAGGCTCTGTGTACTGGGGACATATCAATGAGCAAACAGCCAAGTCTATGTGTTTGGAAGAAATCTATTTTCTGGGGAGTAGAGAGGGAGATAGACAGATAAATAAATAAAATATATGGAGGAGCAGAGGGCATTAAATGTTTAGGAGGAAATAAAGGCAAGAGAGGAAATGGAGGCTACCATGGCCAGCCATGTGCCTGGGCTGCTGGTGGCTTGTGCCACGACACAGCATGACCAGAGGGGTTTCCTGGTAAGAATGAAAGTGTCATTTCCAATAAGGCAATGTCTGAAGTCTTCAGACACAGAATTCCAGGCAGAGGAACAAGAAGTGTGAAGTCCCAGCCGGGGTACCTGAGATGGCCAGGGAGGGGCCTTGTGGAAGTGAGAGAAGCCACTGGGCAGAGGGAGCAGATGGGGCCTCTAGGCTCACCGTGAACATATAGGCGTCTACCATGAGAGCCACGCCACTGGAGGGTTTGCGCAGAGCTGGCTGCTCCACTGGGAATGGACTGGGAGGAGAAGAGGCAGAAGCACACACACTCGCCAGAGTAGCAGAGAGAAGTGAGGGTGAGTGGGACTAGCACAGTGTGAACAGTGGCCAGGATCCCAGAATCTGCTTGAAGGTCTGCTTTGAAGGCTGGGAGATGAGATTTGCCGTATTCAGGGCAAATATGTACTCTCTGAAGTCCATATGTGTGCTGGCTGCAGGTGTGACGTGCGTGGGTGTGTGTGTGTGATAACATTCTACCCCAGTCTAGTCCTCTCCTGGATGATTCTGTTGCTCTTTATGATTTTAGGCTTGTTGATGGTAATAGGGCTGGCTGAGGACTAGACGCCCTGGGGCTGTTCAGGATACTTGCCAGTTGAGTCCTTTTTCCCCTCTCTTTTTCTTGTTAGTTATGGTTTTTGGATTTCTTTTTAAAATGTTATTGTTTATTTTTAATTATGTATATGTGTGTGGATATACGCATGTGAATGCAAGTGTCCGCATGGTCAGCGCCATCGGTTGTGACCCAACTCAAGCCCTCTCTGCAAGAGCAGTACAGTCTCTTAACCAGAGAGACATTGCTCCCGTCCGTCCCTCCAGTTGGGGCTGATTCCGCCCCTGTGGTGGAATGTGTGTTCGCCTGCCTCGTGTGTGCACCGCAGACATCAAGGCCCAGTGGCCACTCAAAGGAAGTGACCTCATAAATGTGCCTCCTAAGCCACACAGGATGGGTCGGGGTGCGACACCGGGCCACTCGCTCTGGTTTACAGCAAATCCAACAGCTTGTGGCCTGCAGATCCTCAGGATAAATAGCTGGAGGAGCCTGACCCTGACAACCTCATTTCTCATTCCTTTCTTGTTACAGGTAATAGAGCTGAAAATGTGGTTTTAATTATGGCACTAATGAAAACTGAAAATCCAGACAGACACTTGACGAACTCTGCTGCGCGTTATATTACATTTGTGCTAACTACAAAGTGCCCAGCTGGATGAAACAGTATCCCTCCCGAGCATCCGCCTGACTGAACCTGTATAATTGATGTGGACTTTGGCAGGAGGTCAGCTTAAAGGTATTTTTTTTTTATTTTAAAGATTTTAAAAAAATATATCTTTTAACGGTATTTTGGGGAAAAGGAATACGTTTATTACCTGAGGTGGGAGAGCATTTTCTCTGTCTGTCTTCTCTCCCCATCCCGTAGGTTGTGGGCCTTCCCAACATCACCTTCAGGAGGAACTCCTGAGCCACAGGGGAGATCAGAGACCCATTTCTAACTTGGTATAACTTTGTCATTGGCCTCCGTTCTTTCCTGCCAGGAGCATGTGTCCTTAGTCTGAGCTGGTACCCTGGGACCACGGGCTCCCCTGCAGGCCGCCTCCTCGTTGCCCTCAGCTGCTAGCTCAAGACTGCCCCAGGCCACTGGGTGCTCCTTAGATATTAACTTGCTCCATGTAATTGAGGACACCTGGGTCAACTTGACTTTCTGACAAACAACCACCACTTACACGTTTTTGTGTGCCTACGTATGTTGGCATATGTGGGCAATGTGCATGTGTGTGCATGGTGTGAAGACCAGAGGTTGATTCGGTGAGGGGGTGTCTTCCTCAGTCACTCACCAATTGGCTAGACAGGCTGACGAGAACCCCAGAACTCCTCTTGTCTCTGCCTCCCCAGTGCTGGGATTAAGGGCTCAAATGACCATGCCAGGTTTTTCACACAGCTCCTAGGGATTTGAACTCAGGTTTTTATACTCGCATAGTCGGCATCTTACCAACTGAGCCACTTTCCCTGCCCTTAAACATTTTAAATTACAATCATCTCCCAGTTTCAGAGGTATATTTGTTCCAGGACCCCGTGAGGATGCTCAGATTCTCAGGCAGTTAAGCATCTAACACAAAGTGGTAGAGTTAACCTGTTCACGTCCTCATGCATGTGCCATTTTATTGCTGCTACTACTAATGCGGCCCCTGCTGCTGCAGCGAGCATTGTGTGTGGCTGTGTGCATGCTCCTGTGTGCAGATCACAAGACCACCTTGAGGAGTTGGTTCTCTCCTTTCACCTTGCCGAGGCAGGGCCTTTCTTACCGGTTCAGAACACTCAGGTTAGCTGCCTGCAGGCTTCGAGGAGGTTCTGTCTCTACCTCTGGCCTCACAGTTAGAGTGGTAGGGTTACAGATTTTTAATACAGTTCCAGGAACTGACCATATCCTTAGACAAGGACTTTCACTCATCGGGCCTCTTGTATATCTTAAGCCATTTTTAGATCACTGACAATAATGTCTGCCTTGTAATGTGAATAGTTGCTATCCTCCACTTTAAGACAAGGAAAAGAGACTGTATGTGCCCAGTTGTAGGTGTGATGTTTTTTTTCAAATACTTTTGTTCAAGTTTGGTTCAATCTGCAGCTCTGGGAACTGTAGATAGAGAAGTCTAACCTTATTTGTTGTCTGTTTGAGATGTAATGTAATAGTTTGTTAAGTATGATCCCTCTTTTGTGTTTGTTTTATATGTATGTGTATTTGCTCACATATATGTCTACACACCATAAGAGGGCTGTGGATCCCCTGGGAATGGAGTTATAGACAGTTGTGAGCCTCCAAGTGGGTGCTGGGAATCAAACTTGGGTGTTCTGTAAGATCAACAAGTGCTCTTAACCACTTAGCCACCTCCCCAGCCCGAGTATGATGCGCTTACCTACAGGATTTCTGTGACTGGGCCAAGATATCTGATAGACTTTCAGAGAGTTCTCACCTTCGGCTTTAAGCCAACACAAATTCTTATAAGTCTGTCTCTACTCCAGCTCAGTGCTGGTATCCAGCTCACATCTGACCTAGAACAACACCCTCCAATCCCACTCCTCTTAGGCTGAAGAGAGCACCTTGCATTCACCGGGCAGCAGGAGTTAGTTCATGGTATGGCTATCCTCAGAGTTGTAGAAAGTTTCTGGAGAGATCTTCCTGCTACCGACATTTTTACTGGCTTGGTGGTGGTCTGGCTTGCGCTACATAATCTTATTCTTGTTCAATTTATAATCTTTCTTGTTTTTTATTTAAATTTAGCAATGGGAACCTATTCCTATAACCTATTTGCATATAGATTTGGATATTATGCGTGGGGTATGTAGGAAGGGGTATGGAAGCCTTCCTCTTCTGTCTCTTGTACAGTACCCAGCTCTGTCCCCAGAGGTGGCACATAGTTTCTGATGTTTTTCTTCCACAGATACTTGTTCCTATGCTCACAAATAAGTATGTATTATCTCCCCTCCCCACTCCTAGTCAGTTGTTACCTTACTGAACCCGCAGTGCTCATTCCCAAAGCCCTTTCCTTTCCCCCCTTTGAGCAGGTTGGTTATAGTCTCTGGTCCCAGCATAAAGAGGTCCCTTCCTTCCTTTGTACACTTGCATTATATTACATCGAATGGATAGAGTTTTATTATTTTGATGGGTAATAATGCAGGTTCCAATCCTTTGTTCTTAGAGAAAGAAGTAGTGCTTGCATCCTTGTGCATCTAGGCAACCACATTGTAGGCTAAATGCTCAGACACTGAGGAGCAACTGTGGGTATCCCTACGTAGGATAGTTCCAGTGGGTGTCAGTTTCCTTTTGCTGCTGTGAGAAGCTGCCGTGAGCTTCTTGCTTTAAACGATACACAGCAATTATTTTATAGTCTAGAGGTCAGATGTGCCAAAATCCAAGGGCTGACTTTCTGTGCTCCCTCTGGAAGATCGTGGTGGGGGTGGGGTAGGCTAGGGAGGTGGGGGGTTGTGGGATCTGGGGATGTGGGGGGCGGGGACCAGGTGAATCAATCCTTTTGTCTTTTCTAGCTTCTAGAAGTTGCTTGTGTTCCTTGGCTTGTGGCCTCCCCAGTCTACACCACCAGTACAGGAACATCTTCAAGCCTTTTTTTCTTTGATCTCTGCATTGGTGCCACATTGTCTCTGACTCTGATACTCTTGCCTTCCTCTGTAAAATCATTTGTGGTTGTGTTGAGCCCACCCAGACAGCCCTTATCAGGTTGGTTAAGTTTAATAAATGATCTCTTCATGTGAATTTTACCCTGAATTCCTCAACCACATATCGAAGAGTGTTCTCTCTCTCTCTCGTTTTCTTTTGTACTATTTTGAATGATTTGCCATTGTTTATTTTTCAACAGTCAACTGGGAAGGTGAATAAATTTATTAGTAACAATATTTCTGAGAAATGAATTACACATTTTAAAAACTTTTTCAGTTTTTTTATTTGTAAAAGATTCTGTTCTATTTCTGATTCTGTGTATTTATGTGTATCCGTGCGTGGGTATGTGCTTTGTGCACGTGAGTGCAGCTGTTGGGGGAGGCAGGTAGCTCCTTCTGGATCCAGAGTTAAAGAAGGTGTAAGCTTCCTGATGTGGGTGTTGGGAACTGAACTCAGGTCCTCTGCAGGAGCAGTGGCCACTGAGCCATCTTCTCAGTTCTGAATTGCACTCCCCTCCCCCACTTTGCTCTTTGTTTTCAGTTTGCTTGCAGAATAATTTCGCCCTGCAGAAGATTTTATCTCTATGTAGTTGAGTTTGCCACAATTATTTATAACTAGACTCCTGTCTAGTTATAAAGATCTTTCCCAGGTAATAAAAGAATACAAATTATTTTAAACTTAAATAATTAAACAATAACACCATGGGGGGCTCCACCTGGTGTGGATGAGTTGCTAGAGCGCTTGCCCAGTGTGCAGGAAGCCCTGGGTTCAATCTCCTACACCACATAAACTGGACATAGCGGTACGTTCTTGTAATCCCAGCACTTAGGAGGTGGAGGCTGGAGAATGAGAATTTAAACGTCATCCTTGGCTACATAGTGAGTTTGAGAAAGAAAGAAAGAAAGAAAGAAAGAAAGAAAGAAAGAAAGAAAGAAAGAAAGAGAACAGAAAGCAAGAATGAGAAGTGAGAAGAAAGGGAGGGAGAGAGAGAAGGAAGGAAAATGAAGGAGAGAAGGAAAGAAGGAAGGAAGGGAAGAAAGCAAGAATGAGAAGAGGGAGAGAGAAGGAAGAAAAGGAAGGAAAATGAAGGAGAGAAGGAAGGAAGGGAGGCAAGAAACCATTTACCATGGAAGTTTATGGCTTTGTTGAAGTGTAGGCAGTATGATAAGCAAAAAGTAGGAAAGCTCATATATAGCATAAATTCCGCTGTTTGTTATGAGGGTGGTCTTTGGTTTGCAGTTCAACACGGGGCTGCGCTGTAGAAGACGGCTTAGTGGATTGCCGAGCAGTGGAGCTGGAGTGAGAGTGTGCTCCTAGCACAGGTCTGGCAACATCCACCTGGCGATTTGCAGCTCCTGCTGAGAATACACACACTAAAGGAATTAACAGATGCTAGGAGTCCTAACTTCCTCTGGTGGAGAGCAGCGTTAAATAGCAGCAGGAAACCAGGATGCTAGACCAGGAAGGGGAATTGGGATAAGAGACAGTGATGGGATGCAAATATAGCAAAGAACATGACATGCTTGAATGAAAGTGTCATCATGAATGCTGTCACTTCGTACAATGAACGCACATTGTCCTAGTTTCTTTTCCGTGCCTGTGACAAAATGCTCTGACAAAATCAACTTTCTGGGAGAAATTTGGCTTACAATTCCAGGTCCGTCACTGAGGGGAAGTCAAGCAAGAACTTGAAATAGCTAGTCACACCTCACCCACCGCCAATAGCAGAGAGAAATGGCTGCATTCACAGTTAGTGCTCAGCTAGTTTTCTCTACTGTCATAGAGCCAGGAGCAAAGCCAGGGAATAGCGCTGCCCTTAGGCTCAGATAAGGCATCCCACCTCTGTTAGGGCCATCGAGACAGCCCCCCCTCCCAGACACGGCCATAGGTCAACCTCATCTAGACAGCCCTTCAATGAGACTCTCTTAAGTTATTCTAGGTTTTTGTCTAGTTGTCAATGTGAAGTAATTGTCCCACTCACTACTACATTAAAAAAAAGTCTTTATAGCTCAGTGGTAGAACACTTGCCTCACATGTTTGACGTCCCACATAAATCTCCAGCATCATAAACAAATAAATAATCAAAAAACTTAACAACTAATTAAAGGAAAAAAAAGAAAATCACCAGGTGTGGTAGTGCACACCTATAATTTCAGAATATGGGAGGCAGAGACAGGGGGATTGAGAACTTGACCTAGTCTAGGCTACATAGCAAAATCCCGTTTCCAACAAACATAAACACAGAACAAAGAATTTAAGAATTGCTTTGAGCTCCTTGTTTGGTTTCTTCGGGCATGACTGAGTCGTTAGCTTAGAGGGCTAATCTCTGTGCGGGGTAGCTGGGGAATGACGGGAACGTCACGAGTGCAAAATGAGCAGAACCGCACGTCTGCTGGAATCGCCTGTCGCTCACTCAGTCCGATGACCTGCCTCTTGTCTCCTTCATGATATATGGTGCTCACAGTTCTACCTCACTAACTGTCCAAATCATGGCTTGAATAGCATGCCACAGAATAATTTATTTTCTTTTGGCCAGTTCCCTATGAAGCATCTGTATGTGTTGGACTCCCTTCCAGCTGATGTATTAGGTTGTCCAGCTCTCTCAAGGATGTCAGGAGAGTCAGTAAGAAAGCCTTCAATATGCTTTGATGACTTTAGGGAGACTAGATCCTGGAGTGTTGGCATCACCATCCTCACTACCCCACGAGTCAGGCCTGTTTGGATACATCCTGGTTTATCTGTTGTATCAAGCTCAGGTGCCTTGGAAGCATACATTTTGGGGGGATAGTTCTGTAGCAACAGCAGCTGAGGAGGAAGGCAGAGCACCAGGGACTGGGATTACAAGAGGCAAGATCCTTGCTGTGAGGCAACTAGGGAAGGTGACAATTAAAACAGGCACCAAGAACGAAGAGGCAACCTATCAATTTGCTGAGAGAGTTCAGACAGGTCAGCATGCATGGTGGGTACAGGGCCCGGGTGAATATAGAAAATATTTTTGGGGGCTGAGAGACTTGAAGTGAGGATAGCATTCCCTACTTTGAATAGACCGTAAAACACATTAACACAGCTGTTACGCCTCAAGTATCTGGAACTTCCTCCACGTGGTGCTTTAGACAACGTTAGAGAAATGGGAGAGTAAGAGGGGCCAGTTTCAATCAGGAAACACCCCTGGAATTTTCTTTCATTCGTCAGCACCTCTGAACAACTTTGAAGGACATCAGTTTTGCTTTGGTGACCTGGGTAACAGAACGTGCTTTTGACAATGACATACAGGATTGCTGCACTGCCGTGAGCCTGTGGCTTAGCTTGTGAAACTATTTGAATAATGTAATCTCTCTGGGTGGGATTGCATCTAAGGAAGGAGGCAGGAGCTCTGAACTGTCAGCCCTGCATCTCTAACATGTGGAATTTTAATTAGTGCCTCCTCCGAGCTTTGATAAGAATCTTTTGGTGTCTCTTCAAGCCTAAGGACAGACCCTGCCTGGATGAAATACTGTAAGTGGCCTGTGGACTTTTACAATTAATCCTAAAAAAAGGTCTCGGGTTCTTTTTTTTTTTAATTCTTAGTAATTTATATTTATTTATTTGTTCTGGGATGAGGCACATGTGGACCACAGAGGATAACTTGGGAAAGGTCATCTCTCCTTCCAGCCTGTGAACCACAGGGCTCAAATTCAGATCCTCAGGCTTGGCAGCAAGTGTCTTTGCCCACGGAGCCAGCTCCCTGGTCTGAATTTAGTTCTCGAAGCTCTGTTCCTACTGGAAGGCAGCATTTACCTTGCTCCCGTGCTTATCCAAGATGTTGAGGACATCTGAAGAGGTGGCTGGAACCGGCCCGCGTAGTCATAGGAGTCCAAAGAAGCTGAGGTGTGTCTCCTGGTTCTGGTGAGGACTGTGGGCTGTGCAGGGTTTCCTCTAAGCTGGGGCGGAGATGGGGCACTGGGGGGGGGGGGAAGCACTGGCATTACGTATGGAAATGAGCTTGCCTGAGGAGGTGGTAACTTTCGGCTTCCTTCAGCCTCCCTATTTGTTTCTCAGTTGTAAAACTTGACCTTCAGTCCTTGAAATCTGAGACCGTATTGTAGAAAAATTAAATTAATAAAATAAAAACAAATGGTAGGATTCTCTTCTAGGCAGATTAAAAACAGCCAAGTTCGTTGATGAGCTCTATAGCCAGACTTTTAGAAATCCTACTATTAGCTTTCACTAGATCGCATTACTTTATTATCCTAGATTTTTTAAAAGCACCTTCTGATCGGGTAGACATCTAGAGAAACAGATCCCCAAGGACATCACTTCAACAGCTGATGGATGGTCCTTCATCTGCAAATAGCCACGTGGTGTTTTGATTTGAAAATGTCAAGTCAAGAGAGTAGTCTCAGTTGACTTCTTAGTACCACACATCTTGGTTTCAGATAGGAATTCCTTAAGAGTTCCAAGCTTGGATTCTCTCTAGCAAATTTGACAGAGGAAGAGCCATGATTTCTGTTTTAATGCTCACAAAAAAAGCTCTAGCGATCTGACCGATGCGCCTAAAGCTACTTCCAAATTGCTCACCATTCTCTGGACTCATGTGGCATACACACAAAGCCCCTTCTCCTTACAGCTTGCAGGGGAAGACTGCAATGACAGTTTTTCTTTTTTGTCCCATCTTTCTTCCTTTGGTTCAAGACAAACACACCTCTTTTGATTTTTTGTTCAAATTGCTTAGCACAGCCCCCCCCCGCCCCCAACCCTTTCCCATGAATAAGGATTCTCTATACATTAAAAGCCTTTCTGCTTCTTAGGGGCTTTATTCTGAAGAGTGTTTCTATAGAAATGTCTTTTCCTTGAAAGATCATGGATCACTTTTCAAACGCAAAATTGTCTTATCTGAAATACATTCCTACCTGTGCTGAAAGATAGAATCAGTGCCTTGATTACAGGGACAGACTCTATCAAAAGTGCCTCAGATTCCCAAGAGCCTAGGGGTATGAGAGAGGAGGCCTTTGCTGGCATCAGAGCTCAGCTCGTTTGTGGACTTGGCTGAGGGAAAGTTTCAGCCATCTGCCTTGAAAGCCCTCTAATCCTTCCGGTGTTTTCAGCATCGGATAATTAACATATTTCTGGGTGAGCTCATGAGTTCAGTCGGTTCCTCTGTGTGTGCAGCACCACAGTTTTCACGACATTTCGAAAACTGAAATCAAGAGCGCACCAGGTATGAAACGAGTTAGAGGGGATCCTTTTGGTGGTTACGGCAACTATCAAAACAAACTAAAGGCTGCAGTCACCTTCCTCAGCGATCTCCCCCAGGACCCAGAACTGACAGTCCCCGGAAGCCGATGGAAAATCACAATCAGACTTACTAGTGGTTAGATGTGTTCTAACGTGATCCATCTAGCGCAGGGTGTGTTTGGAATGGCTGATAATGCCTGATGCACTCGTATGATAATATTGCACATGCTAAGGAAGTCCTCACACTTAGAACTTCATATTAACTTTAAATTGTTTTGATTAAAGGTTTTACTGATAGCTTTAGATTGATTAGTAAGCAGCCATGAGAAACAAGACAGAGCTACCATGTACTCTCTGCCCGGTTCCCCAGTGGTAGCAGTTTGTAGAACTATCTGACAATATCCTAATCAGATCATTACAGGGCGAACACCCAGTCATCGTGCATGGACTCTTCAGGGGGCCTCGCCCCTACCTACCTGTGAGAGCGCGTGTATATTTCAGTCTGGTTCAGCTCACTGTTCGTTGTTTGCTGTCACCCTCAACACACAGCAGTGGCTCTGTCACCACCAGGATGGCCACTGCTCTTCCTCAACGGCTCCAGCCTCTTTCCTCCTATCCTAGCCTCCTCTCCACTGCCCCAGCAATTACTATCTATCTTCCATTTCTAATGTTTAGGCATTTCAAACATAATATAGGAATGAAATAGTACAAGCCTTTAGGATTAACATTTTTATAAACCTTAGCATAGTTCCCTGGATAATCATCCAAGACGTAGTGACTTTTTATTGGTGAGTTATGTGTATCTCACCGGAGAAAACTAAGACTAAGAATCCTATTCTCTGGGTTACATCAAAACCCAGGCTACTTCAGCTTCCAGCTCAGTAGTCACGTGATACAGGCACACTGCTTCAACATACTCCAGCTCAGTAGTCACGTGATGCAGGCACACGGCTTTAGCATACTCCAGCTCAGTAGTCACGTGATGCAGGCACACTGCTTCAACATACTCCAGCTCAGTAGTCACGTGATGCAGGCACACGGCTTTAGCATACTCCAGCTCAGTAGTCACGTGATATAGGCACACTGCTTTAACATACTCCAGCTCAGTAGTCACGTGATATAGGCATGATGCTTTAGCATATTCCAGCTCAGTAGTCACGTGATTTAGGCACACTGCTTTAACATACTCCACATTTTGGTGGTTGGAACACTAAATGTCATTTTAATTCAGAGCTGTAGGAAGTTTGATTTCAGCTACTCTTGGAGGCAGTGCCACTACGGCAGGGTGAGTGTCAGAAGTCTAGACTGTTTTACTTTTATCAGTGGTTTGAGGTTTTTAATCTCAGACTTCATGGTGGATGGCACATTCCTGATATTGCTGTTGGAACCTTTCTGTAGTGTGTTGCTTTTGTTAATGTTTGTTAAGATGAATCAAGCCCAGTACTTCTGGAGCCCACATTGGGCTTTACTCATAGAAAATAGGTTCAACTTTAACATTTCTATCTGCCTAAGGAAAATATTAATGGAGCCCAATGAAATGTGCAAATAATTGCATAGTAGTTTTTAAAATGCTGAGTTTGAATTTTCCTCATATATTGTTTATAAAGATTTCTAAGGTAATTGTATTTAATGGTTGTTAGTAAAACTGGGACACTGTTACATGACATTGTCAAGTAACATTTCAAAATATTAGGTTTTGAATAATACAAAAATATGTATTTGAATTCATCAATATACTTCTATGTGATCTGCCAAGAAAGCTGTTCTTTAAAAGTTTGACAGATTTCACATTGAGGAGATAATTGACATTCTCCCGATGCAAAGACAAGATGCAAGAAGTCCATTCTTGACTTCTTTTTTCTTCGGTTCGAAGTGTCGTCACGAGTGGGCTGCTGTGCTGTACTGCGTAAGAAGCAGCAGCAATTTATAGTTGAGTTGAAGCAAGTTCTTGTAATAATGACAGGCACGGTGCAGCCCTAATCCATGGGGATCTATGCAACATGGCAAACAATACACTTCCCTAGACGTGTTTAAATTATGAATCTGATGGTGGGCAGTCTCTCAGCTCTGTGCAGAATAGCTTTGGTGTGAGCTGATGGAGCGTTTTGTACCTGGGATTCAGAACTTTTATGAAGGCCAATACCCTGAAACTCATTCAAGCAATAAATTCACTTGTCTTTGAGTTTACAAGGCGATAAACAGCGAAGGCCTTTGACCTTAACATTTACTGAGTACATTCGCAGCAGCTGTGTTTATTGACAACTATTTATAGGGAAGCATTGGGTACTGAACTTCCTAAGTTGGGGGAGGAGGAGTCCAGTTTTATAAGGCTTCTTTAAAAATGAAAAAAATTGTATTTAATTTTCAGCAATTTGTTGTATTTTTCATTTTGGAATTAGGCCTTGATTTTGTGTACCAGTATTTCCATGTGATTAAATACCATGGTTAGAATCTGTGATTCAAAGAAGACTATAGGGAAGGGAATAACAGTGGAGTTAAAGAACATCCAACCAAGGGTGTTTAGGTCAGAGGAGAATGGTCAAGGGCTGTATTTTTTTTCTTTGTCTAAATTTACTGTGTATCATGGAATGAGTTGCTTCTCTTCTATATCAACACCTAGTTGAAAGGACTTACAGTAGCTCCGTGTTGCCCACAGACACAGGGGTATGTTGTGAGCCCTGTCTGAGTTAAGTATTTTGATGTCATTGATTTATGATAGGAGAGTCAAAGATGAATCTTTCCATTGGAATAATTCCTGTGGCATGGAAAGGGCAGTTTTTCTATATTCCATAAGTTGGTAAACGTCACAGCTGCTCCTTGCTGTGGACGGGGCATCTGACACAGAGTGCAAAGTTTGTATTTAGTCCACGGATAAGAAGATACTGGGAGCACCTGGCAGCAAACATGGGGGCAGGAACCTTTTAGAGATTCCTCTGAGCCATTTTGCCATAGACCCAAACTGCAGCTCCTTCCCAACCTGGGGAACTTTTTGTGTTGATGCTATCTGAACATATTGGGAGGAGGGTGGATTTCCTTGCTGATTCTGTGGGGCTCAGGCTTTGGAGAATAAGGCTTATTCATCATCTTCACCCCTGGGGATGTTGGGTCCTTGAGGGAGTAGCTAACAGAGACCATGCCTCCCAGATTCCACAGTAACATGCTACACTCTTGGTAAATGAATTCTGCAACAAGAAGCCTGCCTGGTGACTATACATCTCTCTATATACACACAAATACACACAGAGACACACAGACACACACCCCTTCCCCCCATTGTCCAACTTTCAGATTTCCTCACAAGATTGTTTTTTCCTTACAAGAGGAGCAAACCATTACGCAAACAAGGGAGGTTCATGTTCTTTTGGTCCTATGTTCATTTTTTATTAGATGTCATTTATCTGTAGCCCTACTACTCCATTGCAAATCCACTGACTTGAATCTGGGCTTGCTTATAAATCTGTTTTTACAGGCTGTGGAAGGAAAAAAGAGTTTTAATTGCTTGTCAAGGAGAATGGGGCTAAAATCTTACAGGTATCTGGTTATGGGATCAGCTTAGTTTGCCTAGAGGAAAAGACATAGTTCAGCTACCCAATCTATGTCCTCTTGTAAATATGATTACCAGGAATTGGAATAGAGAGGCGGTGTTGATGACACAGGAAATTAATCTGATAAAGCCAGAAAAGTAGCTAGGTGTGGTGGCTCGGCACTTGGGATGCGGACACAGGAGGGTCACGAGGTTAAGAGCTACAAAGTGAGACCCCCATCCCACCACCACATGAAAAAAAGAAGCCGTTTCCAGAAATTAGTTTGTGAGCTGGAGGAGGAAGCTACCTGAGCTCACTTGTTACTGCGTCATAAGCAGCAAGCACCTGGTAAGTGTCCCCAGCCTCTCCTTTCAGTGTGGTGACTTCTCCTCACCTTGGCCGTTTTGTTGGCCTGCCTCTGACCTTAAGTGAGGACAGCACACAAGGTCCCAGCCTGCGCAGTCTCAGGGCAGTGGTGTGAGTTGGGCAAATGAAGTAACCACTCTCTAAGGCTGTTATGCTTGATGCTCTTTTCCAGTACAAGAGCATATCTCGTTTTAAACAACTTTCTGAAAGGCAGCCAAAACAAAGGTTGGCTCAGAAGGCCCTCAGCCGTCCTGTTTATGGGCTTCTTGGAGGAAGATGATAAAACAAAGCTGGCATGGGAAGGGGGCGGGGGCCGAAGTTTCATGCGCATGTACTTTAAACTCCGCATTGAGGACCAAAGGAAAAGAATAAAGTAGAGAAAAAAAAAACATTACAATGGGAAAATGGTTCTTTCATACTTAGTTACAGGTAGAAGTGAGGGTTTACCCAGGGTCCATTAGTAAAAGTTACCCAGTTGGAGATTCCTGGGTGTTGCTTTGGATGGGTGGAAGTTAAGGAAAATGGATAAAGTGTGTTTGGCAGAAGTCTGCTTCCTTCCCTGCTTACTCAACAAGCTCAGAGGCAGGGAACACATTTTTCTTAGTGGCCACTCTCTCTAGTGAGGTAGAGTTGTTTTTACAGTTAGCTGATGGTACCTTAACTTTGGAACCTTAGAAAACGAAAAGCTTGATACCTAGAAACTTCCCAGAAAGCAATAGTCTTAACCTGTGTTGGAAACAAACCAACAAACCTACTCCCCCACTCCCACCCTCCAGGCTGCAGAAAACAAGTTTGTTTAGAGCAGTCAAGGGAAATGCCTCCAGCCAGACGGTCTGAAGGCAGGAATGCTGGGCAGGAGATCCGATCCACAGCGGAAGGGTAGAAGGGGCCGATAAGGCTGCATCAGTCACCAAAACAGGTTTCGGAGGTAAAGTGAGGAGGGCCAGGAAGTTTGCGATAGGATCTCCCTGGGCTGTTAAATCCTGGCACCCGGCACAGGAGTGGCGACTAAGAGGTACTATTTAAACAACAGGATTTTGCGCAAGCGCAAGCGTGAAGGCTCCCCAGCTGAGCTCTCCTGTCAGATGAAGTGAGGTGCTCCTGGAACTCTTGGTCTCTTGGGGGATCCCGAGCCTGTGGTCAGTGCCTATGTGGTGCTGGAGATCAGCTGGGTTTTCATCTCCAAACAATCAAATCCCTTTTCTGGGAGCACCCCGCCCGCCACCTCCAGACTTGCCTTCAATATTCAACCTGCCAGCCTGTCAGCCTCAACTGTGGAGATTTTCTGTGACACACTTCCCTTCCAGTAGAAGCAGACTCGCTCTTCAGTTAGCGCCAACACACAGTTGTGTTTTCCTTTCTCCCTTCTTCTTGGGAGTATTTCTTTCTGAATAGAAAGACAGCTTCGAATACATTTTTGAGTTCCTGGGATTTTAGTGTATGGTTCTAGTTCCTCAAACCAAAGTGGTAAGAGGTGAATGTCTGAGGTGTCAGAATGTCCCCGTGCCTGTCATGTGTGAGTTTGGAGCCTGTTGCAGAGACCCACATCTTGTTTTCTCTTTGAGTGTGTTTATTAATGTGGGTGCACATGTGTTCAGAGACCAGAGGACAACCTCGGGGGTGCCAGTGAGCCACAGAAATCCGTCTTTCCCATGTGCACAGCCACATCAGCCTTTCTTCTTTGCGTGGGCTCTAGAGATTGAACGCAGCAGGGTCTCATGCTCGCGAGGCAAGCACTTTTCAGACAGCCATCTTGCCCGATCCACCGGGCAGGGGATTCTGACAGAGCAGAGATGTGTGTTTCAGGGTGTTCCGACTCTTGTTTGGGGCCCCTCCAAGAGTAGCAGTCTCAACAGATGTCCTCAGTGGGGGCCTCACTTCGCCAATGAGGATGATCAAGAGGTGGAAAGCTGGGGTCCCACACTTTTCTTAGTCCCATCCGTCCCGCGTGAAATCTGAGGATTTCGTTTACAGGCAGATGCCAGGTGTGCTTGGCTCCCGGGTCGAGTCTTTGGAGGTAGGTGGTGTGCCTGCCTCGGCATAAAAAGGCTGGGGTATTAGGGCTCGCAGGGACAGCTCTCTGACTTCCCCCGGGAGGGCCTGCCCAGGTTGCTAGGCTACAATGTGGCTTAGAACCCGAGACTTGGCGCCCCTTGGGAAAAGGGAAGAGATGCTATTCTCCACAGCTGCACTAGAGGTCGCAGCTTGAAAGGAAAGTGCCACACAGAGGTGCGGAACCTACTTTCTGACTTGGTGCTCAGCCCTTCCTGTTTTACTCTCTCAGGAACTTACAGGCTTTCTGTGCTGTTATTCTAAGCCGCAGAGTGGCGCTTTTCCTTGTTTGAGGAGAGCTATTTAGGCAAACCTAATTTATTCTCTCTGTCCCATGGCTTCTCACAGAAGGAGAGGCATGTCAGGTAGAATGTGAGCTCTTAGAGACATGTCCCTCTTAAAGGGACACTATGGCCTTTGTACCTTCAGGGGTTGACCCACATCCTTATACTATTAGTAGTATAACAATAGACACCTATTCTCACATAGACAGACTATTCAAAATAACAATAGGAACGAAATAGAGCTGGGAAAGCCGGAACCACTGAAAATAGTTGAAACACGAATTCAATGTCCAGGCCTGTATTTGCTTTATACGCTTAATTTCTGTAGGCAAGGTTAGAGAACCTTTTTATGCATGAAACTAAGCTTCCTGTAAAAGCTGAGTAACTTGAAAGTTTTGTTTGCTGGTGTAGAAAAATTCAACCTCATATTAAAGGTAAGTCAGTTAATTGGGGAAAGATGTGCTTCTCTCTGGAAGTTAAGGCTAGCAATGCAGGGTGAAGTCACAACCTGGACTTGGGACTAGACGTGTTTATTGGCTATTTACTCTTAAAGTGACAGCAACAAATAGGTGTAATAGTGTTATGTGGGAGCAGGCCACCTCCATCAGCTACACTGTAGCTAGAATAGGCTGCCATGAGCAAGGCTCTTTGATCACTGCGTGCCTTTGGTGTCTTTATTCCTCCACCAGGGCATCTGAATGTCAAGTTGGGTAATATTGCCACATATATGCTGTAGGAAGACAGAAAGGGCACAGCCATCTCCAAATGGTGTGTGTTTGTAGCACAGCCACAGGCTGGTCCAGAGTATGCTAATGCCACACATTTGAGATGACTGTTTGGGGAAGCAAATTTTAATAGATCACAATAGACAAAACCCTCATATCTACTGATGGGTGAATGGATAAACAGAAGGTGGTACCTGCATACAGTGGGGTGATAATCCGGTCTTTAAAAGGGATACACTACACCTGCTATAATACGGATGACCCTTTAACTTCATGCTGACTGAAATAAGCCAGTTGCAAAAAGATAAATCTTGCATGGTTCTCCTGATGGAAAGTAGAAGGAGTAAAACAGAGAGACAGAAAGTGGAATTGTGATTTCTAGGAGATGGGGGAGGAGGGGAGGAGATTGCCTTAGGGTTACTATTGTGACAAACACCATGATCAAAAGCAGCTTGGGGAGGAAAGAGTTTATTTTGCTTTTAATTCCTTATTACAGTTAATCATTGAAGGAAGTCAGGACAAGAACTCAAACAGGGCAGAAGCCTGGAGGCAGGAGCTGATGCAGAGGCCCTGGAAGGGTGCCGCTTACTGGCTTGCTCAGCCTGCATCAGGACCCCCTGTCCAGGGGTGGCCCCACCTACAATAGGCCAGGCCCTCCCACATCACTAGCTAACTAAGAGAAAGCCTACAGCCCAGTCTTATGCAGACATTCCCCCTCTTCTCTGATGACTCTAGCCTACAGGGAGTTGCTATCACAACTAGCCAGCACAGAGATCAGGGTGTATTAACTGAAGAGTTTCAGTTTGGCAAGCTGAAGATGTTCTGGAGATGGGTGGTGGTGACGGCTGGATCACACGAATATACTTATTTACTGCTGCTGAATCACACATTTAAAATGATTCAAATGGAGCTGGGGATGAAGCTTATTAGGTTGGGTGCCCACCTAGCACATACGAGGCCCTTGGTTTGATTCTCGGCACCACCTGAACCAAGGTGGTGATGTGCATCTGCAATCCTTAACATCCCTGAGGTAACGGCAGGAGGATCAGAAGTTCAAGGACACTCTGGCTACATACTAAATTTGAGGCCCGCTTGGGCTATATGAGAGTCTATCTTTACAAAGTGTTAATATAGTAACTTGTATGTATATTTTACCACAATGCAAAATTCTGATAGATTAATGTCAGGCTCAGTAAGAGTTCTGTGGTCTGGGATCACTATTCCAAGTATCCCCCCCCCCCAATGAATCAGGGACCACAGCCTATCTCTGAAGCACAAGAACAGCAAGGACTGCTGTCATTGATTAGTTCTTGATCCATTCTTTGACAGTCCACACACACACACACACACACACACACACACACACACACACACACACACACATACACACACACAATACCTTCTGATCTCAGCCCCTCCCCAAGTCAGTTTCCCCACAAAGCTAAGTTGATCAAGGTTTTCCTTCAGTTTGGCCTTCTGTCTGTGCAGGGAGTAGCAGTTGATGGTGACTGGAAAGAGGGCACATACTTGGCAAGATGAGTGGTTGGGGTTCTTCATTTCCGCCTTCAGTGGAAGACTAGCTTCCCAAAGTCAAATTCTGGGAGTCACTGCTTTGGGAACTGGCGCAGGTGCTGTGAGTTCTTCTGTATGCAGGGCTGTACTTAAGGTGCATTGAACAAGAGAAGAATTACAGCTGCACGTTCTAGAGCCAAATTCCACCACTTCCCTCAGCCTCGGTAGAACACCCAGATGGAGGCCTTCCTTAACTCTCTCTCAGCATTTATTGAGCACCTATGGTAAACTCTAGGACAGCAGTTACATAAGGTGTGGTCCTTGCCTTGGAGGAGCCTCTGGGCCAGCAGGGGAGGCAGCTACATCAAATGCAGTGTGGTGTATAAAGGTCCTTTTGTTTGTGTGTTGCTTTCATTGGTTGAATAAAGAGACTGCCTTGGCCTTTTGATAGGGCAGCCCTTAGGTGGGCGTAGTAGACAGAACAGAATGCTGGGAAGAAGGGAAGCATGGCAGATGCCATGGCTCTCCTGCCAGATACTGATGCTGGTTAGAAGCTTTCCTGATAAGCCATGACCTTGTGGTGAACACAGATTAATAGAAATGGGTTAGATCAAGAGTGAGAGTTGGCCAAGAAGAGGCTAGATATAATGGGCCAGGCAGTGTTTTACATGAATACAGTTTCTGTGTAATTATTTCGGGGGTTAAGGTAGCCGGACACTGGGAATGCGGCCCATGCCTCTTACTACAAATTGGCTGCTCAGCATGGTTGACCGACTCCACGTAAAACCTGAGAGAGCTTCATAAAGAATACAGAGTTTAACAGAGTTTTTGCTGTTTGCTGGCGCTGTGCTGCAGAAAGTTTTTGCTCACTCAGCAGCGGCAACGGTAAAAAAGCCGCGGTGGTTTTAAAATGCCAGCTTTCTGGGCTTTGCTGCCGGTGCCATCTCTGGCTCCCGCTGGAGACAGATCATTTGGACAAGGTTTCTGACTAGAGTGCTACGGCTTGATTGATGGCAATGTGGACTGCTGTGTGCCTGGAACTGTGCTCAGCTCAGAGGCACAAGTGACTCAGAGCCACAAGCAGCTCCGCCATGCTAGCTGTGCAGTGCGCACGGCTCAGAGGCACAAGCAGCTTCACCATGTTGGACTGGGCAGAGCAAGCAGGCAGTACCTGTGTTTGACCTGGGATTGCTGCAGCTTAGATTCTTGAGAGTTTAGCATTTTGAAAGTGCAAAGCAAAAGTGTTCCTGGATAGTAAAGAATTACAGATTCACAATAGGGCAGATTCAGACATAACAGACCTCTAAATGGGTCACACTGTTGAATAAAGGTACGTAGTAGGCTTAAAAGAGAAAAGAAATAAAGAGTATAGAGAGATGCTTTAAAAAAAAGGGTAAAGTCTTTAAAGAGACAGAGTACAGATAGTCATAGAGTAAAAAAAAAATAAAGAAAAATAAGCCATGTAAAAATGGAAAATTGACAGAATGTCTGGATTATGTATTTTATTGTGTTTTCTTTGAACTTTTTGACTGTAAAGGAGCTAAATACAGAGAGACATTTCATTGTGTGGGCTGCCAAACTAAACCAATATATATGTTCTAAAGGTATAATGACTTCCAAATTTGGGTCTAAGGATATGGTGCTTTGGAAAAGAGGTTCTTCTTTTGTTTTCACAGAGGATGAGACCCTGTGGATTAGCTCTAGACCAATATGGTATGATAGACCATGCCTTCCTGAAGGTCACTGTGAACACCTTCAAAAGATTACGTCACTGAACTGCCAACTGAGATGAACTTAGCACACAGGATACACCATGAAAGACCTGATTGACAGCGCCCCCACAGAGCAGGAAGAAGTTTGGAGAGAAATAGCTATGTCCATATTCCCAAATATTGTTTATAAATATTCTTTAACATTTAAAGTGGAATATGATATAGATATGAATAATTTGCATTGGTATAAATCTTGATTTATTAATACAAGTTTAAGGTCAATTTTGTTATATGTATATGTATTTCTGTTCTTGATTAAGATATTGTGATTGTATAGTTCATTTAAAAATGTAATGTATAATTAAGAAATATAGGTTAATAGATAATCTTTATCCTATAATAGTTAAGTTTGTAGTCATGTTAGTTAGATTTTCTAGATGTGCATAGATATATTTCAGATAGGCATTCTTCATATCTCTCAAAGACTACAGAATATGGCATTTAATGTTTTAATAACTTAGGACTTTTCATGACAATGAAACATGTCTGCTCCTGGCAGCACCAATCTACTTCAAGAGGAAGATGGGCATCGAAGAGGCTCCTTATGGAGTTTGCTAGCCATTTGGGCAAGAAACTGCTCTTGCTTGGACTGCTTAACTGGACACAAAGAACCCACAGAGAGAGGACTGCTGAACTTGCCTAAAGGTGAGATGATCCTTCGGGGTTCCTGTTTCATGAAAGAGTCTGCGAGATATTCTGCAGATACAGAAGAAAGTGACTGAGCTGTCTTTGAAATTTCCTGCTTCATGGAAAAATCTGCTGGATACTATGGGCCTGTGGGCTGAAGATGGATGCCCCAATGGTACAGAATAACTTTAGGTGACTGTACAGGCAGTGAGATGTCTCTGTCATTTCTAGAGTTTGGGAAGTTGTTTACTTAGGTAATATTATATCCTTCTGGAGACTTTGATGGAGTTGAAGAATGGATAGTTGTAGTTTTCCTTTGTTGTGATTAAAGATAAAGTAGATAAAAATATTCTAACTGAAATTCTTGCTTGATAACTGTTTTGTTATATGTAATTTTACTATGTTAAAATGAAAGCCTTTCTTTTTTGTTTAAACAGAAGAAGGGGAAATGGTGTAGGAGGTCCTTCTGTTTGTGTGTTGCTTTCATTGGTTGAATAAAGAGACTGCCTTGGCCTTTTGATAGGGCAGCCCTTAGGTGGGCGTAGTAGACAGAACAGAATGCTGGGAAATAGGGAAGTATGGCAGATGCAATGAATCTCCGGCCTGAGATGGACATAGGTTAGAATCTTCCCAGTAAGCCACAACCCCGTGGTGATACACAGAATACTAGATATGGGTTAAAGCAAGATGTGAGAGTTAGCCTAATGGTCAGAACTAATGGGCCAGGCAGTGTTTTAAATGAATACAGTTTCTGTGTAATTATTTTGGGGGTTAAGCTAGCCGGGCACCGGGAATGTGGCCTGCGTCTTTTACTACAGCAGTGTGATAAATTACGTCATGACAGAGGTGGGAGAGCACTGCAGTGTTTGACAGGCTTTGTAGGAAGAAAACAAATCACCTCAGGCTCCAAGTTAGACCTCTAGCTGACACATGGACCCATTTCCCTTCACACTGACCCCAGGTTATACACTGTTCTTCCAGCTGGGATGTGGGCCACCATGGCTAGTGCATTCTGGGTTGAGATCTGTGATGGAAGGCAGGTTGGTTTATGGCTTTTATCAAGGCTCTAGATTGCTAGAGGAAAGAGTCAGGAGCTGTTACAGTTGGATCCAAAATGATTGCAAAGGCTCATGTGCTGAGAGTATGGTTTCTAGGGCAGCCATATTTGGAGGAGGTGTCTGGAGTTCATGGGTTCATGAGGGCTCCTCATCAGTGGGTTAATCTGCTATTAGATTTATAATTTGCTGGCATGATAGAAAGGTACTGGAAACTTTAGAATGCTAGGTCTAGTTGGAGGAAGTAGGTGTCTAGGAACATGCCCTGGAAGGGTAGATCTTGCCTTTGGCTCTTTCTTGCTCTCTCCCTCTCTGCTTCCTAGCCACAAAGAGGTGAGCAGCAGCCATGGCTCACACACATTTCCACTGTGATGTTCTGTCCCACTGCACTTATAGGAACAATACAGTCTGAAGACCCTGAACTAAAGTTTCTGAAACCCATGAGCTGAACTCAATCTCTCCTATGGTAAGTGGGCTCTCTCAGGTGCTTTGCCATAGGGATGGAAAACCGGCTAATGCAGGAGCTCATGACTTGATCAGTCCGGTGGATCAGATGTAATCCAGGGTGTCTGGGACACTAGGGAGCAGAGTAAGGCCAGATTGCCATCTACTATGGCCCTACAAGACCCCCAAGTTAGCTGGAGTTCTAGCTCAATGGTAGAGTGCTCCCCTCTACTGCCTAAGACTCAGGGCTCAATTCCAAGCAGTGCAAACACAAAACAACAGAATAGGTGTGTGTGTGTGGGGGGGGTGTCAGTTGACAGGGTTTATTGAACTATCCATGTACTCTAAGCCCTGAGATTACATCCATTTTTTTTCAATCAGTTCTTGTAATAGTGCTGGGCGATTAGTGTTGTTGCTGCGGCTGTGTGTAGATAAGATGGCTGAGGTACGGAGAGGTTATCCACTTGCCTCAAGTCAGTCACATAGTAGGATGTACAAGAGGAGCATCCAGGGGTTAACCTTTGGACTACAGGACCCCAAAACTCATGTTATCTGACCCAACCTTTCATGCCAGCACAGTTTCCACACTTCAGATTTAAGGTGTGAATGTAAAATTGATGTTTGCTCTGCTCACTCCAGTGAGCATTCATCTCTCTCTCTCTTTCTTTCTCTCTCTGTCTCTCTCTCTGTTTGATGTGGTATATGCATGTGCATATGTTTATATGGGTGCACATAGAACTCAAAGATTGATTTTAACTGCTTTTTACCTTATTTTTTTGAGCCAGGGCTCTCACTGAACCTGGTACTTATCACCTGGTTAGGCTGCTTGCCAATGGGTTGTAGCTCCCTCCCCCAGCCCATGCTGCGGTTACCGATGCCAGCTGCTGTGCTAGCCTTTGACACTGTAGGGGTCTGAACTCAGGGGCTTGAGTGGAGGGCTGTTTGCTGATTGAACCATCTCCCCGGCCCCTGCATTTCTCTTTATCCAGGCCTAAGACCTCAACGTACTCTTTGCTCTTCTTAATCCTCGCCTCATGCAGAAGGCTGCGGGCCTTGCTAGTGTGCAAACCTGCATTCCCGTTCCTATTTCCGCAGCTTCATCAGCCATGCTCCACTTGTCCCTGCAGCTTTGTCTTATGGTTTCCAGCTCCACTGTCTCTGATGGGAAACAACTCTGCCAGGGAAGACATTTAGTTGGGGCCTCACAGTTTCAGAGGTTTAGTCCATTATCATCATGGTGGGGAGCACGGTAGCAGGCAGGTGTGGTGCTGGAGAAGGAGCTGAGAACTGGAGCCTGATCCAAAGACAGACAAACAGACAGACAGACAGACAGACAGATTCTGGACTTGGCATGGGCTTTTGACACCTCAAAGCCCACCCCCAGTGACACACTTTCTCCAACAAAGCCATCCTCCTAATCCTTCTAATCCTTTCTAATAATGTTACTCCCTGGTGACTAAGCATTCAAATATATGAGCCTCTGGGGACCATTCCTATTCAAATCACCAGAGGGCTCCATGTCCCAAAGGATCCATAACCTCTCCAGACAGTACCATTATCTACAAACCAAGCCTTCAAACACACATGCCACCGTGAGACACTTTGTATTCAAGCTACAACACGGGGCTCACCATTGGCTACTGCTGGGCCTCAATGCTGGGACACTAGCGGATGGAATGGTCGTCTTCATCATCCCACCCACTGCCATCCAACTCCTGGCCAAGGTGAAATGCTGCTTCCTGGAAGATGTCCCACCTCACCCTGTTGGAAATTACTTCTCTCCTTAGGACATAGGCACTGTGTGCAGTGTATCGCAGATGCCCCAAGGGGCCTAGACTTTCACACGTCTTGCTACACTGCCTCATGGAGGCAGTCCCCAGAAGACAGAGTCTTGTCTGCTCATGTTTCGGTTTCTTCTTAGGACCTGACTTGCAGGGCCCAAAACTTCATTGAAGACATAAATGGGAGCAAGTGACAGATGGGGGAACAAGGGGCCAGGAGAAAAGTTCCTTTACACTTGTTTCAGAGGTTTGGTTTTATATACTAAAGAGAATTCCCACTGCTTTCTTTTTGGAAGGTTTGAATCCGTGACTTTTTGTTGGTCCACTTTCTTTCCAGTGAGGCCAAGGCTCCTGTGCTACCCAGCGACAGGGACGCCATCTGTGTTGTGACCTTGGCAGATGGTGCTCCCAGGAGCTCAACGGTGCGGTTGGTCCTAATTGTGGGGCCATGAGAGTGTGCACAAACTTGGCCGATTTCCTCCTTTGTAAGTGGCCATAGGCTCCTCTGGCCCTGGGGGTCTCCTGCGCTGGAGCAGGATCAAGCTGGTCTATTCAGCAGCTGCTAAAGTTTCAGGAGATCATGGCAGGCTGCTATTTGGTCACCCAGCTCTCATCTGGTCCATCTCTTGACAATCAGACACCTCAAATGGGGTCATGAGAACGGGGCAAGCCTGAGGAGCAAGGTGCAGGTGTGGAGTCTCACATTTGGCCGTTCAGACTGGCACTGAAAAATACTCAGAACCCAACGGCATTGCCAATTATGTGACATTAGTTGGGGCATTTTGTGTCAAAATTATGTGCTTATTTAAGCCCCAGGTAACATAGCGATGGGTCTTGGGTAAAGACAAAGACAAATAACACTTTCTAGTCGTTTGCCACCTGGGCCTGCTGAATTACCTCACCATCCCTTGGTGAGCCTACTTCTCATTGAATAAATGTACCAGGCAGTGTAATTAGATGTTTCCTCTGCAAGCTGGGGGACCACTTACCACCATTTGGGGTGCCCAGCCTTCCCAAGACATGACAAGCAGGGACGGGGCCCTTTCCTGCAGTGGAGTCATGGTGTGCTGTTTTCTTGGATCTTGATGGGAGTTTGAAAGGAAAAATGACCTTGTGCAGGACAAGCAAGAAGAGACAGCCTGTTAGTTAGCAGCCGACCCATGTGACAGAATAAAAAGCAACTTCAGGGCTGTCAGCACAACAGCTGGGGGAACGAGCTAAGAAGCCAGATGCTGCCTTGGAAAGACTATTTCCCCAGTGTTTGGGCCTGTGATGTTCATCTGAGCCCCTTGTGTGGCCCTGGGTGCCGGGCTTTATGGCTGGATAAAATAACAAAGGCAGGGAGGAGGGGGAGTTGTGTGTGCTGCTGAGGGCTGACTTATAAAGTTAAAGCAGACAGTAAGAAGTGGAAATCCTGCTCACTGGAACCAACAACATTATTAGGAATCTGAACTCTGTCCGTACCCACTCCATCAGGGATTTATCTGAATACTGACTCCAAGGGGCATATGTAAATTTAAGCTAGATGTGAGCTGGAGCGGTCTACTGCTAGGTCGCCCTGGAGACCGTCTAGCTTCTTTTAGTGGCCCTGGGATAGTCACATGAAGTCTTCTCGCACTGAACTTCCTCCCAGATAAATGGACTGGACCGTCACTTTACACAGGCATGCTGTAGACTTGAAGGAACTCTAAGTGGGTTGTCACTTGAGGTATGTAGGAAGCAGCCTACCACCCAGCCCATGCCTTCTGCTGCTCTCTCCCTGAGTGTCCTCAGTTCCATTCCACCACTGCTGCCTCTCAGCGCGCAGCAGCCCTAGAATACTGATACAGGGTGCAATGTAAATTCTTCCGCACCCAAATACTACTGGAAGGGATAATTTCTTGACTTTTGATGAGAAAAATTATTTTCTTTCTATCTTTTCTTATTTATTTTTTGTAAGTGTGTGTGTGTGTGTGTGTGTGTGTAGGCTAGATGACAACCTGAGGCATCAGTTCTTAGGCATCCACGTTATTGATTGATTGATTGGTTGGTTGGAAGCCAGTGAGTCCCTGGAATCCATTGAAATTTTCCTTTGCTACCTGTACCGATGAGTCCTGCGTTTTTAAGCCCCGCAGTTCTGGGGATCAAACACAGCTCTTTCCTCACACGCCCTAGTCTCCTTTGCGTCTTTGTTTTAAAGATATGTGTTGGGTCAGGTGTGGTAGCGCTTGCCCTCTGGACACAGAGGCAGGCGAATCTGCGAGTCGGAGGCAGGGAGATCTGTGAACTGGAGGCAGACCTGGCCATTGTATTAAGTTGCAGGCTAGCCAGGGCTACACTGTGAGACCTTGCCTCTCTCCACCCCTCCCATCCCCCCAAAAAAGGAAGGAAAGAAAAGAAAAGAGAAAGGAAGGTTTTAAAAGCTATGTGTCCTAGGGAGAATTTCTAGAAACAGGCTGAAGAGATGATACCTATATAATCCTGAGGTGTGAGGTAGAAGATAAATGACAGAAATCAAATCTTGAGCTTGAAGATGCCAGTGGGTGAGAAGTCTATGAGGTGAAGCTCCCAGAGTGGGGTTCAGTGATGGCTGGCGTGTGTCCCGTCCGGTTTCCCCACCCACGCTTTGTTCTCCCCCATCTGAAGGAATACGGGTATGACGTTCTGGGTCTTAGAAAATTCAGAACTCTGATGGCCAATACGAGTATGGCCCTGCCTCAGTGGCCCACCGGAAGGGTGCCAGACAAAGCCATGGGTGTTGCTGAGGGACATGTGGTACCAGCTGGGAAGGAGCTGGGAGAACAGACACCCTAACCCACTTTTGTCTCACTCTTGGGCCACCTGCCTTTGGTTAAACTCCAGTGTGTGCAAGGTGGTAGGTAATGGGGGAGAAGGATGGGGTTTCCGGGAAGAACCTTAGGGCTTGGGCCTGAGTGATACAGGCTGTTAGCGGGCTGTCCTCTCACACTGAGTGTCTGGGTGACATTTACACTTACTCGGGAACACCTGGCTCTTACATAAATATAAAATTGTGGTGCTTCAAGTCCAGCTGGTTTAGTGTAGCTTGAACTGAGGGCCTCCGGCTCAGAACAAGGTTAGCCCGATGACTGTGGAGTTTAATGCACTCAGTTACTTGGAAAATATTTGTTAACAAGATGATAGAGACATTTATTATGGAAAACTCACATTGGCCCATGAATAAGGAGAGGGAGACTGAGATTGAGAGCGAGTTCATGATTTGTGGTGCGAGTAGGGACCATTTCTCTTTTAATATCCTCTGTTGCTCTTTTAATGCATTTTTTGCAGTTAAACATAAAGAGAAGCAGCCAGTCCCCGGGCTGGGCTTAGGCTGTGGATGGACATGCTGCTCCACGGAGCGTTTTGGAGAAGGAAGGCATTGGCATGAATGTTTCTTGCCCGAGTCTTGGAAACCTAAACAGCATCCATGTGAGGCTCATTTCAGCACAGTTCTCTAGGTTCTCAAGCATTTTTCCCATCACCACTTCTGTTTGCTTCATAAGCAGTTTAATGGGGAGTGGGGTGGTATTTTCCTTCACTCAATCATGTGGCTTCACGCCCAGTTCTCAGGTCACTGTGGAACAAGAACAAGGCTGAGGTGCCTACACAGTATGGAATGTCCCATAGATGGGAATTCTCTGCTCTGAGACCTGTCCTTTGAGGGACACAGGGAGTAGTGATGTGATTATTGGGCGGGGCGGGGAGGGAGCCAACTAGTTCACCCTCACTTTTTCCCTGGTAAAAAGGCTGCCATGCCGAGTGTCACCAATTTTGGCTGGTGGCTCAGACCAAATGCCAGACCCTGTTTCCAGTGCAGAGCTGTAGGCGGTGGGGATGGGTGACTGGCATACTCTCCTTCCAAAACACAGTTGCGAACCCGGCTTGAATGGCTGTGTACTATCAGGAGGATTGACAAGTATTGATTCTAATCTTACAGGCTGGGATGTGTTGATATTAACTGAGCTTTGCTGGTACAGGGGCCCGGTTTCCAACTGTTAACTAGGAGTTTGGTTTTCTAATCTTCTGCTACCCCAATCTGATCAGCAGAGACAAAAGGACAAAAAGAGAGAGGGAATTTCTGATATCATTAGGTAAAGATTATATCTAAAGAGAGTTAAAAAAGATTTATTTGTTTAAGTGTGTGCATGTGCTGTAATTGTGTTGATGCTCACAGAGGTCAGGAGATGGCACTGGATTCCCTGGAACTGGAGTTACAGGTTGTTGTAGGCCATCTGATGCGGGTGCTAGAAATTGTTTTTTTTTTTGTTTGTTTTTTTTTTTTTTTTTTTTTTTTGGTCATAGCTCTGTCCTGGGATCTGGCAGAATTCACCAGTAGCAGATTCACCAGTGGCTGCTGGACTTGCAGCAAAAAACCAAATTCATACATGTAGCTTCCTTGCCTGACATAATTGCTTGATATTCTTAGCCTTTGTGAGACTCTGTAGAGCGGATGGAAAGGTCCTGACCATCACGTGTACAGATGGGGTGGTGTCTGATGGGATGAAGGACAGGCCTAAGCCTCATCGGAGGTGTGTAGGAACCGAGGAGCCAGTGTTGGACCCAGAACTTCTCACGTGTTGGGAAACCAGGTTTCCTATGTTCTGCTGGGAAACAGACTCTTTTCTCTGTGTGCACATTCACTGCATGGGTCACCAGTGACCGTGGAGATCTATTGTTTTGGAACTGGACATTAGCTTTCCTTATTACTTTTAAATAGTCCTGTGAACTAAAAGCAACTGATCGCTTGCCTGTGGGCCTTCTGTGAATCTTAAAAGCTCCTTATACACCAGGCGGTGGTGGTGCAGGCTTTTAATCCCAGCACTTGGAAGGCAGATGCAGGTGGATCTCTGTTAGTTCAGGGCCAGTCTACAGAGCAACAAGGATACACAGAGAAACCTTATCTTCAAAAAAAAAAACCCAAAACACACAACAATAACAACAACAAAAACTCCCTATACAAAGGAGGTTTATTTAGTTTTTTTTTTTCTTTGACCTTTTGAGGAAGGTCTCACCCTGTAGCCTAGGCTAGCATCCAAATTGCAGTAATCCTTCCGTCTCAGTCTCTGAGGTGGTAGGAATACAGATGTAATCTGTAATTCTGAGTGATCGTTTTAGCTATTTTCACTTCCCTTTATGTCACTTTCTGAGCCTTCAAGAAGAAAACAGTGAACCACAGCAAAAAAGGGGGCTCAGTGCCAAAGAGCGGGTGTTATTGTCCTTGGTGGGACGGGTGGAGTTGGTAGAAAGGGCTTTGAATATCATCTGTACAGACAGGGTGGTGTCTGGTGGGACAAAGGTCAGGCCCACACCCTGCAGGAGGAGTCTTTTTTGTTAGCTCAGTGCAAGGAATTGGCACAGCCTTTGGCAGAATTTGCCAGTTAAGGAGGGAGGACACCTCAGCATCCCTAAGTCACATGATGCACGGTGTTAGTCACGCCTGCAGGAACATCCATTTGTCCAAGCACACAGCTCCAGGTTGCAGCACCCTAAGGCCCCAAACGCAGAGGTGCAAGTGTCCAGGCTAGAGCCACTGGACAAACCATTCCCAAAGCCCATCTAAAATAAACCTATAAACCTGCCCCTCTCAGCTCCTCCCCACTTTCCTGCTTACTCATCTTCATGTTCTTTCTGTCTCTCAAAACAAACAAAAAAATGGAAAACAAAACAAAAGACAAAAAATATAAAAACCAAACAAACCCAGAATCTATAGAATAAAACAAAACAAAAACAAAAACAAACCCAATAACGTAGAGTCTATTTTGTGTTGGCCAACTACTCTTGGCCATGGAACCAGCCCTGGAGTGTATTAATATACCCAGTTGCACTCCATTGGAGAAAACTGATTTCTTGGTTAGGGGTGGGACTTTGTGTCCACTTCCCCTTCTTGGTGCTGGTACTCCACCTGTCTTGAACACATGTAGGTCTTGTTCATGCTGCCACAATCTTTGTGAGTTCATATTAATCCTGTTGTATTCAGAAGACACTGTTTCCTTGGTGTCATTTGTCACCTTTGGCTCTCACCGTCTTCCCACCTCCTCTTCCAATACATCCTGAGCCTTGAAGGGATGGGTTTGATAAAGACATCCCATTTGGGATGGGAATTGCTCAAATTTGATGGCTGAAGAGGGTGCATAGATAGAATAATTTCCTTCTGGTTCTTCTACTAAGCTGGTAACAAGTTCTCTTCTGGGAGATTCAGGAAAGAGGGGACAAACACAAATATCTAAGAGAATTCTTCCTCCCCACGTACAGTCCAACTTTTCTATTTAGACTAGTGGCTATTTTTTCTTTTTCTTAACTTGCCTCTTCTCTCAAGGTCCCCTGCCCCCAGTTCCCTATGTGGGCTGATCTTCTTGTTCCTAGTGCTTGGGTCACTCTATCTGCTCGCCATCTGTGTAAGGGGATCCTGCCAAGATGATCAGATGTGAACTCAGTGCCAGAAACATTTTAATTAATTTATGGTGATAAAATGCGAAAAGAAAACCATTGAGGAAAAGACTGGGCCAAAGAAAATTAAACATAAGAAGAAACAAAGAAACTCGAGTCGTGCGGTCTTGGAAGGAAGGGCCTGGCTGGCAAAGGGGCCGCGGGCTTTCTTTCTCTTCCCTTCTTTGCTATTCTAACAGCGCCCAAGTGCAACAGCTGACAGAAGACCCCAAGGCAGGGACTGAGGGGACAAGGTGGAAAACTGAACAGCCAACTATCGGTCTGGACTTCTTGAAGAGGCTGTTTGAAGTCAGATGTCTGGGGAACATAAAGAATGGGGCTGAGGGTTATGAGCCCCAGCACAGGGTGGCCAGTGTTTCTCAGGAAGGGCAAAGAGGAGCTTTTTTAAAGCTGAAGCACTAAGGGAAAACAATAGACCTTCAAATTAGACAGTATTTATATTTTCCCAGAACTGGGGATTGAATCCACAGCTTTATGCATGCCGGGTAAGTGCTCTACCTCTGAGCTATTAACCCTTTGGCCCCCACCCTCTTTTCATGTCTTTGTTTTGAGATCAAGTTGTCCAGACTGGCCTCGAACTCACTGTGTAGCTCCAGCAGACCTTGAGCTTGCAATCTCCCTGGGTAGTTAGGATTATAGGCACTTGCCTTTAAATCTGGCAGAAATTAGTATTTAAAGAAATATGACAGCCTAGCAAGCAGTACTTGGGTAAGGAAAAGGCAAAAGATAACCTGTGTCAGCTAGTCCCTTCTCTTTTAAGACAAAAATAGGACAGCAATATTTAATATATTCACAGGCAGGCTGGATCACTGACCCATTTGCAATGCTGATTTTACTTTGTTTTCTCTATTTTTAAATGAAACCCCTTTGGATGCAGAAAAAGCACATTTTCCAATTGCCCTTTTTTCTAACTGGAGGAAAGGAAAAGAGCTTATAAGCAGCACACTGCAGTGCTACTGAAAGAGGGGCTTGGCTGTCTTGCTCCATTGCTTCAGTGTCTGGCTGCCGAGATGAACTTCTGGAAGGAGCTGTTTAAAAAAGGAAGGCCGTGTTTTGTCTCACAGTTTGAGGAGCTATAGTATCATGGCGGGGAAGGCAGGGTGGCCAGTGAAAGCTCGGGTGGACCCCTGATTACTGAGTGGAATAGGGGTGGGATACAGCATGAGATCCGCCTCTAGGGACCCACTTCCTGTAATGATGCTCCACCTTTTAAAGGTGCCACACCCTTCTAAACAGTGCCACCAGTTGCGAACCAAGCATTTAAACATGACCCGACGGGGGACATTTCACATTCAGATCATGTCACTTATAAGTTATTACATGTCCTTATAGATTTGATGGCCTAGTTTAATTAACAGTGGACTGCTAAAGGCAACTGCAGAGGGGTAGAGCCCCGAGGAGAGGAAAGTGAACACATTCGCTGAGAGAGATCAGAGAGGCCTCCTCTCCATGTGTGAAGGAACCTATAGCTCAGGGCCTCTTTGTTCTCATTTAAGGGGGAACGATGTAAAATTGAATAAATAAATGTGTGTTGAACTTGGTAATAGATTATTTATACAGCTGATTTAATAGAATAATAGAATTTTCAGAGCTGTGACTTCATACCATGCGTCGGAATGAGGCAGACCTGCAGAGTTCGCTCCTCTTTTCTTCTTTAGCATGCACGTGATCAAGCCTCTTCCTCCCAGGGTTTATGGGGTGGGGTCTTGGTGCACGCATTTCGGAAAAGCTTGAACACTCTCCCATGCACAGGTCAGTGCATTTACTGTTCCAACATTCAAGCTTACTACGTGCTCACTTAGGACCAAGCACTGCGTTTAGGTGTTGGGCTGCACAGCCGGGATGATATGTTTCCTGTCCTCACAGAGGTGTGACCTTGTGTAATGGGCAACCTTTTAACTTCAATTAAAGATAGTTAATCTGAAAGTTTGGGTGACTTTCCTCACCTATATAACAGCATCACATCCACGCACTTATGTGGACAGGGTGGGTATTTGGTGTAAGGACATAAACAAAAGAAACCTGTTTAGAGTCTAGCTAGGACTTTGGGGAAATCCATTAGTGGGGATTCTGTTTCGTTTTTTGCAAGAACTTACTAAGGTATGCCTGAAGCCAGCTTGGATGCTGGCAATATGACCAAAGGAGACCCTTACCCGTTGAAACATGCCAAGTCAAGGTTGGGGCCCATTGGCGTCAAGTGAATTCTGCCAGCCAAGCAGTAGTGAGCATGGGGGTTTGGGAAGATCACCAGGAGTTCTCGGGGTCAAGACAGAGTTTTAAAGCTAGCACAAAGTGGGTCTGGAATCAGTGGGAGAAGGCAACCCTGGAACCCAAGACTGGAGGACAGAGAGGTCTTTCAGGAGCCTCTGCCGTGCAGCTCTGTTGGTGTCTCCTGAGGTGTGCTGTGGCTTCATTACCAGGCTGCCAACAGCTGACCAGCTCAGCTCGCTGGGTCCTAGCCTGGGTGTGCAGACCAGACCAGCTCAGCTTGCTGGGGCCTAGCCTCGGTCTGCAGACCAGACAGCTCAGCTTTCTGGGCCCTAGCTTCCGTGTGCTGACCAGACTAGCTCAGCTCGACAGGCCATAACCTTGGTCTGCAGCAGACCAGTTCAGCTCAGCTCGCCAGGCCATAGCTTCAGTCTGCAGACCAGCTCAGCTTGCCGGACCATAGCCTTGGTCTCCAGCATGTTTCCTTGCAGGCATTAGTCACTGGCCCAGCGTTTTTCAGGTAAAATAAACCACAGCGTGCCCCACAGTTAGAAAGCAATAGGAAGCAGTTGATTGGATTAAGGTGGGGGCATATGTGGTATGTGTTCACAGCAGAGACCAAGCCAAAGGCTTTAAGAACAGAACGTTTTGCATCTTCGTTATCTAAGAGAACAAATGGCCTGCTATATGGATATGGTCCAGGGAGATGCATGGCAGTGCAGAGCACAGAGGCACAGAATGTCCAGCACTGCAGAATGTGTAGCAGCCCCAAACTGTCTAGCACTCAAATACCTGCCGACAGCACAATGGAAAAATACGTGATAGTATAATAACAATACGGAGTTACGCAGCACTGGCAGTGGACAGACTAAGCATGGATAACATAGTCGAATTTCACAAATGATACAAAAGAACACTGATTCCATCTATCTGATGTTTGAAACAGACAAAATTTATCTAGGATGCTAGATGTCAGGAGAGTGGTCACTTCAGGTAGGAGACAGTGTCCAGAGGGTTCTATTGGTGTGCTCTTTCTTGATAATGGTGACTGGAACTCTTCAGTGGGTGAAAATTCATCCAAGTGCATATGCCCTGCAGTGGCTTTGTCTACTTGTATGCTGAGCTTCAAGGAAAGGGTCACAAACGAAAAAGGACATGACCGTGTTTCTTTATCACTGTCATTATAGAGTGAGGTGTGCATTGTGGGTTTCCTACCGCTGAGATGATGGTACTCCATCCTCCGCATTTTCTCATGTTCATAATAAATTAAACGCTCAGCTAACACTTGCTGAGTAAATGGAGAGTGGGTCAGAACTGTTCTCTGGGACAGGCAAGCTCTTAAGAATGCAAGGGAAGGTAAGGAGACCCGAGGCTGAGGAGACGGCTTAGTCAGCAAAGCTCTTCTCAATTCCCAGAGCCTGTGTAAAGAAGTGGTAGTGTGTGCTTGTAACCCTCTCGCTGAGGCGGCCCAGAGAAGCAGATTCCTGAGACTTACTGACCATCTCAGAAAGTAAGGTGAATAGAGTCTGTGGAATGACATCTTAGGTTAACCTCTGACCTCCATACATATGCGCACACATGTATAAATGCACATCCACAAGAACACACACACACACCCCACACTAAAATAAAGAGAAAAAAGACCCCCATAGAGACAGTTCTATCATCAGAAATTTTCATTAGCTAAGCCATTGTGTCAGACATTCAGGAGGGGGCCTCATACCTCCTGTGTGCCATCTGGCTTAAATCTACATGTGCAAGCACCTGGTCCTCCTCACTGGTGTGGAGAACAGCCCCAGAGGAAGGGCGATGGGGACCTCCCTGTACCGAGAGCTTTCCTCTGTCCCACCGCTGAGCTGTCATTAGGTCCAGCTCAGCTGGATCTTTGATGTCTTCGCTGTGTAAATGCAGCGTGATTATTTTCTCCTGCTCTTTGATGAACAAAATGTGAGGGGAGATGTTTGACCTGGGGGCACGGCTTGTGGCAAGGCAGGAAATGCCTCATCTTGTTGAGGTACATAAAAGGGAAATTAAAAGGTACTGTTAAGTGGTACATGCCAACTCCCAGGTCTGCCAGACATCTTCCAGGAAGTGTGACAGCAACACAGAGCTGCAGAGAGCAGACCGGAGTTGGCCAGGTCCACCCCAGGTGGACTGTCCTTTTGTCCTGTGCATGCTCTGCTAAGCCCATTAGTGAGGAATCCAGAAGCATCAAGCGACTGAGAGATGACGGCTGAAGCCACATGAAAGGCTGGCGTAAGTCACTTTCTGACTAGGCTGTGGGTGGTGAATGTGTAAGCCTGCATGGACCTAGTCCTCTCACCATGCAGCTTGACTATTCCTTCCTTCTCAAAGGCCCAAGCCACACTACACAGCTCACGCCTGACTGACAGTACAATATTGAAAACTGTATACCTGGAAAATTAAAATGTGACCCCTATCTTGGTGAAGATGCCTGCATTCTCTTGGTCCCGGTGAGATCAGGCAAGAAGTGTGGCACATGTTGGAGCAGCCTTAGCACCGAGTGCCACGGCACGGCAGCACAGAGTGGGGGCTGGCATCCTGATGGAGCATGAAGCTATGTGACTAACAGGCCCATTTCTTTCCTATGATATGGTTGCTTGATCCGTTTGTATAATATGAGTATCTTTGTTTTGTCCAGATATCAAATAGCAATGATGTTTTCTGAGAGGAAGAAGTGAACCCTGCCATCTGTGGGTGGTGTGGTCCTAAGGGATTTGTAGGGGGGCTCATCCTGGAGGACCAGACTCTTCAAGGGACAACTGACTTCACAGCGGGGGTTCCAGGGTCCTCTCAGGAGGCACTGCTAAGGGAGGGGTAATCAACCAGAAAGGAGAGCGATGGATACAGCAGTCAGGGAGGGGAGGGGAGGAGCTGAGCAGAAAAGGCTCTGGAATTTACTAGAATGCTCTAAAGATTCTAGGTGCTGAGATGCAACTGACAAGCATGCGATTAGCACTGAGCTGGAATCTCGTTTCTGATGGCCCCGCCTCCTTCTGCTTAGAACACATCTCTAGACCCATTTCCAGGTGACACAATGGCTGCCCATTTTATGCCCAGTGAGAGGAGAGAGGGCTAAGTGATCTGACTGCATGAAGTCTGCTAGGCCATTGCCTTGCAGTTCCTGGGCCTCAGCTTTCTTCTCTGCTACAAAGCAAGGCTCTAACTGTTAGGGCCCCGATGCATTCCACAGTATCTTCCCTGCAACTACTGTTAAAATCCAAACCTACTTCCCTTGAAGGAGAAGTGGTAAAGCCTCATAACATCAATGCCTCCAGCCAATTGTGCTGCCCAAGCATACTTCATAGCTGAGGCTTTATGACCCAAGCTTGGCTCATTTTTATGGGAAGACAAAGGGTAGAACATTTTAGAGAAAAGGGAGCTAACAAAGGAGTTCAGGACTGAGTGATGTTCTCTGGAAACAGCTCTGCCTGTCATCGTCTGTGAGAGGCAAACACCAGGATTCTAGAGAGAGCCCTCTTGTGACTGGCAGCAGTAGTCTAGAATCCTGTAGTGTCTAGAGTAGGAAACAGAAGGTCCTCTGCCATTGGCATGACCCCAAGGATGCTCACTTCCTGGAAATATACTCTGGAATCTTTTTCCCTGAGTATTGGGGAACCTAGAACCTTATACTTAATTCATGCCGGGGGAGGGGAGGTTAGTAGCACAGCTTTCATTAACACATACACTAACTAATTGTAACTTCACCGTTGAGAACCTACTGCTAACTTGATCCTTTGAAAACAGTGACTCATTTCTGACCTTGAGGACGCGCATTTGAAAGCCTTGAGCTCGGCTGGGATGTATTAGAAGCCTTTGTAGTAGTGGCCTCCAGTGTATGTGGGCTCTCTGCTGCAAGTCTGTGTATTCATGGGTAAAACATCTTGGGAGTCTTAAAATTAGCTTGGGCTTGACCGAGGAACTGACTTTCTGCATGGTCACACACATGTTTGATGGCTATAGTGGGGTATATGGCCTAGGGTATAGTGGGGTATGTGGCCTAGGTGCCATGTAGTGCTTGGGAATTTTCTTCCTTTTTTTTTTGCATGTGTGTGCGCGTGTCTATGTGCGCACATGTATGTAATGCATGTTTATATGTGAATACATGTGTGTGCAGTTGTGTGTGTGTGTAGCCCGATTACTCTGCACTTTATGTTTAGAGATAGCATCTCTCATTGAACCAGTAGCTCACTAGTTTTAGTTAGTCTAGCTAGCCAGCTAGCCTGGGGAGCCTCTGCCTTCTGAGTCCTGAGGTTACTAGCTGGCTTTTATGTGGGTTCTGATGATTGAAACACTGGTCCCTGTGCTTGTGCAAGGGCTTTATCACTGAGCCTTCTCCCCAGCCCCTTTTGGAGCTTTCTGAGAGACTGCCAACCCCGTTAGCTATGGTTTCTTCAGGGTTCTTGCTCCTCGGGAGTCCCCCAGTAAGTAAACTGGTGGGATACTTGGCCTGCACCCATGGAAAGACATGTTGTGTTCCTTGCTGGCTCCATTCCTCAGGACTGAGTTTACACTGACCAAGCTCACTTGTATTTTGCTTTCTGCCTGGGTGGGTAAGAGAGGACCAGGTTTCTTTGGGTGGGGAGGAACATTCCTTTCCTCCTGGAGGGGGAAGGTGGTATTTATATTTCTCAGGAAAGAACTTCCCAAAAGATAACACATTGCTATATGCTCTGGTGTTTGGGGGAGAAAGTGAACAACCTAAGTGATCCATTCTAGTTGGAAGTCCCTTCAGAAAGTCTGAGAAGGAGTTCAACCTCAAGGAGCCCTTCCGGGGATCCAGGATGTGAGAGAGCGACACGCAGTCAAGCTCTGAGTATAATTGCCTTGGTGCTTTATAAAAAACATGCCATTGCCAAGTTCCACCCCAGATCAATTAAACAGGACTCTCTGGATAGTGAGGCCTGAGTCTTGGTGTGTTTGTTTTTTTTTTTTAAAGCTCCCCTTGGGATTTTAATGTGTGACTAAGTCTGAGAGCCACCGCAATAGAGTGTTGTAGAGATTGCAGGAATGAACAAGGGGGTCAGAGCTCTAAGTGCCTGAAGCTGATTGAGTAGGGGAAGCACAGCTGCTTACTGAGTGCTTTTAGGGTTAGGTTTTGTTGACGGTGGCTTGCCTTACGTAAGCCTGTGACACTCACAACGTTACAGGTGATATGCCACCCTCTCCATTTTACAGAAGAAAAACCAAGGTTTAGAAAGAGGAGCCGGTTAATAGAGTCCTGGAGTTGGAAGTGGTGGAGGTGGCAGTTAAGGGACCCAGCGAGGACAGACCACAGGCTTTGTGAGATGGTACATGTGTGTGTGGCCATGGTAATGGGCCAGCTAAAGACAGGCAATTCCAAGATTGGCTTAAGGACGCATTCCAAGTGCTCATCGGCCTGCAGCTTTCATTGGCCCTTCCCAGGTTTCCTGCTGCTCTTCTTTCCCAGTTCTCATTTGCTCTTGCTTCTTCTGGCTTTCAGGAGATAAGCTTGGCCAGAGTTCATTGTCTTCCTGTCTAAACATCCTGTGCCTCTGGCCCTGCAAGAGGTATGTCTCCATCTTGCCACACGGGCCAGACTGGAAGTCGGCTGAGTTTGCCTCCCATCTGCACGGTGGTTTCCCCTTCCTGTGTGCGGCAGAGCTTTCTCTAACTCCTGATCATACCAAGGCTTCCTTCTCTCTGCTGCTGATTGACACTTCCCTCTGCTCATCCCATTGGAGCAAAGCTACTCATTTAAAATCAGGACTGAGCCACACAGCCAGTTTTTCTGACCATGGCTTTGTACAGTTTTGACTTCTGGAAGCGTGCTGCTGGTGTGTGTTTGTATATATATACATACACAAGTGAAACCAGGGGCTGGAGAGCTAGCTAGCTAAGTAGTTAAGAGTGCATACTGCTCTTGCAGAGAACTCTCGTTCTAGCCCCTATACCAGGTAGCTCACAACTGCTTGTAACTCCGGCTCCTGGGGTTCTGATTCCTGCTGGTCTCTGTGGGCACCTGCACTCACACAAGTGCATACCCATGCACAGACATACATATGTAAACTTAATTAAAGAATAAAGATAAATAATAAAATGAAATCAGATCAGCAAGAATTTGAAGGTAAAATCACCACACTCCCGTTATGAAGAGGAACAGAAGGAGACATTGAACTTCGCTGCGTCTCAAATGAATAATGTCACCACAGTAGATGGAGAAAGCCTGGGAGAAGTGACCTCTGTGGGTGGGTGATATGATGTCACACAATGATGGTTTTAGGCAGGAAAGGAGATGGGATGAACAAGAAATAAGTCTTGAACTCTTTATGGTAGGCTCATTTCTAGGGAAAAGCCACTATGAAATTATTTGAGGGATCCCAGAACTGAGTAAAGAGGAAATCGGCTCATGCTGTTGGGAGCAAAGAGCTGCAGAGCTGTAGAGGTGCTTATGTGGGGTGGGAAGTCAAGAAAGAGCTCCATGGGAAGCTGAAGACTTGGCTCAGGGATTAAGTGCACTGGCTGCTCTTCCAGAGGACCCAGGTTCAATTCCCAGTACCCACATGGCAGCTAACAACCACCTGTAACTCCAGTCCCAGGGGATTTAACACTCTCCTCTGGACTCAAGGAATCAGGCATGCAAATAGTATATAGACATGCATATAAGCAAAACATCCACACACTAAAAAGAAAAAAGAAAAAGAAATTGCTACAGGAATTGGAGGTAGATGGCTTGATGTGGATTCATGTGTAAGACAGAAAGCCAGAGAAGCTCGGAGGCAGGCCACACTTGTATTACAATTCTTCTTCTCAGAGACTGCACAAAATCTTGCAGAACTATATTAATTCCCTTCTGAATGAGGTACCGTCAACCCAACCACCATCTGCTTGACCCTACCTCTTAAAGGTTCTCCTAATTCAACACAGCTATACTGAAGGTCAAGCTCTGGGTACGTGAAACTTGGAGAGATACTCCAAACCACATCCTAACAATGTCATAAGGACACATAGCCAGCTTGAAGAGATGCCTAATGGCCAAATCAGAGATAACCTCAGCAGTAAAAACAGCAATGAGTTACAAAATGCTGAAGAAAAATGAACTCAGATGCTCACACTGTTAACATTGCAGGTGGGTACAAAGGTCTCTGGAAGCAGAGATCTGGGTAGCGGAGGCTCAAGTGTACGCTAGCCAACATGGAAAGGAGCTCTGCCAAAGCCACAGATGGTCATTTTTGCAGCCGTCAGGGGGCAATCGCTTCCAGAAAGAACTGTTGAAAGATGCTAAATCTGGAGGAGGACCTTTGACAAGAAGCAGGGTATTTGCTTAATCCTAAAATGTATCTTCAGATTCCTTATTAATAGCAATGTGAAAAATGATAGCCATACAGACAATGGAGAAATACAAATCACCTTGCCTGGCGATCAAAGCTAGTGTCAGAACGAGAGCCAAGGCCATTAAAGACAAGCAAGGGCCATGGAGCTATCCAGATTAAAGCTGACTGGCACAGTCATCACAAGCGAGTACTACATGTGACTCTAAACCAAGCCGTGCAGCGCAGAGGAAAAAACGCTACAACTGAGTTTGGGACAATTGACTGAACTGGGGTGGTAACGTATGGCGTCTCTCATGAATTTACCGTAGCTGGGACTGTATTATAGTTAGTTATACAAGAGACTGTTCCTGCTCTTAGGAAATACATACTGAAGTATTTAAGGGCAAATGGCCATGATGTATGAATTTATTTCACAAGTAGTTCAGAAAAATACTTAAACATGTACCTACACACACACACACACACACACACACACACACACACACACACACACACCCACACCCACACCATGAAGCTGAGAGTGGGCTGAACCAGGGTGTAAGCTACAGCCATCAAAGACCCGAATCTATTAACCTACTTCTTCCAGGTAGGCCCCCTCTGAAAGGCTCCACAGCCTCCCCAGAGCTGCATCTCAGGGAACGAGCATTCAAAGCCTTTGGGGGTGATGCTTTAGTCTAAATTTTGACTACACCTAATGCCAGGTGGTAAAGGGTTCTTTCTAAAAACAAATCAAACTACTAGTTAATAGACGCAGAGCCCAGAGTCCCTAGAACGGCCTGAAAGCCCTTGTGCCCTCCACTTATCTTGAGGCTTCTGATACTTGATCTTCCGCCATTCTAAGGCTTCCTTTGCTGTGCCACCACCTGTTTCTCCTGTGGGTCTTTGTGCAGGGTATCCCTTGTCACATACACTTCCCACACACAGACAGAGAAGCCTTGTCGGGACTCAGGATATGTAAAAAGACCTCTTCTATGAAGCCCCACCTCCAGTCCAGATGGGAAGAACTCTTCTTCCCTCTGTCCCCCTGTGCATGCCGTGTTAGCACATGGCCTCTGTGGGTTGTAGTGTCTCTGCTCTGTGTCTCCTAAGGAAGCAGGACTCTGTGGGCCATACAGGGCAGTCTGCTATGCAGCTCCCAGACACCTGGCTCTGCAGGGTCTTCTTTATGTATCTTGTGTAGAAAATGAGCCACCGGAGAAAGAGTCCTTGTCTTCCTGTACCCTGGTGGTCACAACGTGAGTCAAGAGAAGCCAGTTTTTCATTTTTCTGTAAAACCCAGTGAGGTAAATAGCTGTCCCAGAGGCAAGTGGGACAGAAGCAAGACCCTTGGATTTGTCACTCCCTTTGTCCCCACGGTCCCGAGCTCTGCTCAGTCTGTATTTTAGTTGGGTGAGCTGACAAGTTCCCTCTACTTTTTTTGCTGTTTTGGTGGGACTAGATAGAATTGGGCCCCTAGCACTTATGCCTAACAGAATTCAATTCAGTCATCGATTGTTCTGAGTGGTTTAAGCGCCGGCAGTCACCAAACACTGCCCTGGTGCACGGTAAATCCATTGGCTCTGTTTTGGAGCATGTTTGGTGTCATGGGCATGTGGCCTGGCTGGTGCCATTTACACGTGCTACTCAGGGGCCCCATCGTTTGCTCGGCTGCACCACTGAGGACACAATGCTTTCAGATGGCATCTACTGTGAGCACGTTTAGCCGGGATGGTCAGTAGATAGGACGCTGGTGGGGAGACTTGGTTAAGAGGTGGAGATGGTGGCATTTCTGGGACATTTTTTCTTCTTTCTGGGTATAGTTAATTCAGGGTTAGCCCCATGTATTATGTCTACTTAAAAACTAAGCTTGGCTGGTGCAATGGATCATCAGGTGAAAATACTTGCCTGGCAACCTGACAACCCGAGTTTGATCCCCAGAGCCTACAAAAAGCAGCATGTGCAGTTTGCAGCTGGACTCCCAGCTCTCCAATGGAGATGTGGGCAGTGAAGACAGAAGCACCCAGAAGCCTATGGGCAGGTTGCTTGGAGTAGTTGGCACAACAGAAACCAGAGCAACCTGCTCAAAAGGTGGTAGGAGAGAGCAGACTCCCCGAAGGAGCCCCGTGACCCCCGTGCACAGCTACAGCACTCCTCCCTGCAGGAGCCCTGTGACCCCCGTGCACAGCTATGGCACTCTCCCCGAAGGAGCCCCGTGATCTCCGTGCACAGCTATGGCACTCCTGTACCTTCGCTCACTCTAAAAGTGTGTGCCTGTTTAAGGTGTCCTAAGAATATTTCTGAGAATTCTGTAACACTACTGAGGCAAAGCACTCCTGTAGTGTCCTTGAAGCAGGTTGGAAATTAGAGGCCGGTCCACGTCCCCGAGTCACACGCACAGCAGCCACCTCTCAACATCCTTGCCACAAAAAACATCATGGTTTAATTCCAAAGTTCTATTTTAGTTTGGCTTTCTCAATGACTTTAAACCTTAAAATAGAAGTGTACCCGGCAGACACCTCATTTTTCAGTATGGAAGTAGGTTCTGCTGATAACGGACGGATACTTTCCACATTAATGCAAAATGCAAGCAAGAATCTCGAGATAGGGTAATGCAGTCCAGGAACCGGCTATGATATATTTAGATACAGTCTAGAAGTCAAACTGATACATCATTCCTTACAGCGTAGCCAACAGCACCAGCACAGAACAGCGCCTCTTGGGACTGAGGTCATTTATTTTTTTCTCCTGAATATATTGTTTATATCACATTCTCTCCCTCATGTTATATATTAAATTGTTTAATGTAAGCCACGGGAGAACAAATGTCACTTAAAGGTCTTGTCCCTCCCTCTCTGCAAATCCGGAGGCGGCTGTTCTCAAACAGGTGATCCCTTTGTTTTGCTTCTCAAGGTCTCGGGTTCGCGTAGCTTTCCTTACCAGTTCATTGCGCAGCCCCCAAACCGATGACGATTAATCTATAGCGGCTGAGCAGAGACACTGGGGCTCCCTGGCTTTTGTGGGAGCTGCCTTTTCTGCCCCCAAAGTGCATCTGCTGAAACAAAGGCTTCCTGAAATAGGTAGAAAGTCAACTCATTGGGGAAAGTTCCTTAAGGGGTGAAGATTATCTAAAGTAGAATTAAGCACTATATTGCTACTGCTGTTTTTATGCTCTTTGTATGTGTTTTGAAAATGAGACAGTAGAGGGGGAAGGGAGGCAGTGAGTGATTTAAGGGTAAATTAACCCCATGTCTTAGAAAGTCAGACACTCCAAAATGAAGAGATCTTTCCTTTCACTTTTTATTTATTGGGAGTGGGTATCTAGAAAGGGTTTCTCTGTATAGCCCTGGCTGTCCTGAGACTTGCTCTATAGACCAGGCTGGCCTCGAGCTCAGAGATCCTCCTGCCTCTGCCTCCCAAGTGCTGGCGTGTGCCACCATGGCCAGGTCCTGTCACTCTTTTGAGGCACAGACTCTCATTTCTGCAGTGCTGAGTACTCAGGCTAGTTGGCCAGGGAGCTTCTAGGTGGCTCTCTTGCCTGTCTTCCATCTGTGGAGATTGCTGATGGGAGCCACCACAGTCTGCTTTCTGTGGGACTAAATGGGTGGTCAGGCTTGCAAGGCTAGCACTTTCTACCCACTGAGTCATCTCACCAACCCAAACAAAATTTTTACACAAACATACTGTATGGGGGGCTATTCCTTAATTAATTGTCCCCGCAAATAATGAAGTTTCTCTTCTGTCTAGAACGATACTAATGATCAACACTTACTGAGGTTTACCACAGGCTTTTCCCCGTGTAAGAACTTCTCATTTACCTTACACTGAGGGTGGTTGAACTTGTTCAAATCCACCCCACCAGCAAATTTTGTCTCAGGTCTTTGAGGTGCCTTCTGCATCGGCTTCTATACCTCTCCTGGGCAGCCCAGCTTGAGCCAATAGTCTCCCCCCAGACCCTCATCAGTCTGCCTGCTTCTTCTGTCCATCTGGTATTGATTACTGATGGTGTTGGTTATGGTGTTCCGCCATGCTGTAGATTGAGGCTGCTCAGTCCATGGGTCCCAGAATGAAGAGTGGAGAAGAGAGAAGAACCCCGTTCAACGTAATGAGCATGATGCATAATAAGACCCAAACTTTATTTTTTTCTTTTTTTTTTTGATTTTTTGAGACAGGGTTTCTCTGTGTAGCCCTGGCTTTTCTGCAACTTGCTCTGTAGACCAGGCTGGCCTTGAACTCACAGAGATCCGCCTGCCTCTGCCTCCCGAGTGCTGGGATTAAAGACCTGCATCCCCACCACCTGCCTCCGAAATTGACTCTTTATAAGCCTCTAAGACTGCACCACTTCATTACAGCAGCATGATCCAGCCTCTGTTAACAGATGAGCATCCCCCGCAGAGTCCCACACACCTTGTAGCCTCACCTTCAAGCTATAAACTGGAGTGGTCCTTTCTGAGCGTGCATTCCTCTGCTGCTCAGAATGTCCAAGTGCTTGACAGTAACACAGAATGAGGCCCCAAGTCCTCTCTCACAGAGATGGCTCCATCCCTACCCCCATTTCCTAACACACTTACCCCCACTCCCTTTTCTTAAGCCATACAGGCCTCCATTCTGTCACGTGACCATCATTCATCAACCGTTCCTGCCTTTGGGTGCTTCTCCATCACATGTGTTGGCTCAGGTAGCAAGCATCCTCACAGCATCCTCTTTGTCTCCACACTCGGCTCCTCTTCACAGCATCCTCTTTGTCTCCACACTCGGCTCCTCTTCTCCCAGTGTGTACCAATGTCACACTCACTCCTTTTTTATTTTATTTTATTTTATTTTTATTTTTATTTTTTTTAAATATTTATTTATTATGTATACAGTATTCTGTCTGTGTGTATGCCTACAGGCCAGAAGAGGGCACCAGACCCATTACAGATGGTTGTGAGCCACCATGTGGTTGCTGGGAATTGAACTCAGGACCTTTGGAAGAGCAGGCAATGCTCTTAACCTCTGAGCCATCTCTCCAGCCCCTCACACTTACTCTTCCATTTCCTCGGCCTCTCACTGGGCTTGCTTGGAGCTACTGCCTGGTTATTGGCCCATTGCAGGCCCTCAGACATCTGAGTTTGAATTACACAAGGAAGAAGCCTCGGAGAAGGGAAGTTGCTTTTGTCAGGGTCACACAGGTTGTTAGTAAAGAGGCTCTAGCTGATCATGGGTTCCTGACTTCCATCTGCCCACCAGCTGCTCGGCCACATACACTGCAAATGCCACTGATGACTGCTTGCCCTGGGGTCGGGCAGCCACAACCAGGCACCTTCTGCGCTGGAGCTTATGATGGGTGGTTTGCAAAGTTCCGTGTGCAGTAGTGGCTTATTTGTATGTGGGGTTACACTTGTAACCCAGAACTCAAAAGGACTGAGTTCAAGGTCAACTTAGACTACATAGGGCTACATAAGCCCCTGTTTCACTTACAGACACCAAAGTAATGTGGCATCTCCCTGAGGCAGTAAGAGCCCCGAGACAGGACTGAAGGGAGGCGCTGCCTGCACCTCACAGCACCCTAGTCCCCACTCGGCCTCAAACCTCTACCTTGCACACGAAGGAGACTGACAATAGAGAGAGATGCTGACAGGGCGACTCCAGATGGAGAGAGTTTGCTGGTAAACTCGAGATTTGCCAGACAACTGAACGTTTTACACTCGGAGTTCTTGAAAGTCTCTACAAGAGACTATCAGATGAAGGCCCCTAAGGCTCATCAAACCTGTGTTCCCAGGGCAGGCTGACCTGCTAAGACCTCGCAGTGCCCTGTGTCCCGCATGGAAACCTCAGCTTCAGAGCAGGTGGTGTATGTGTTGGGGGTGAGGGGAGCCCAAGAATCTGCATATGTAACTAGCTCCCCAGGTGTTTCTCATGAACACTCAACTTTGGGTCTCATTCAACCTCATTTTATAGGTTTAGAGAAACTGAGGCCTAGGGATTTGGTTCTTGTGGAAATGATTAAGTCAAATTGCAACAAGGAAAGGTGAAAGTAATTTTCAGGGTAAAATAAAATCTTGAGAGTCATCATTCATCTCTGTTTTTGGCACAGATCTCCTTCATAAAAAACATAAACATAGGAACACAGCTCTACCTCCCCAGCATGTGGCGGGGAAAGGGGCTTGCTAGGACCCCTTGAAGTCAGGTTTCAGAGCTAAGAGCTCATTGGGAACAGCAACCCCGACCCCCACCCATTTACCAGCAAATTATGGTTACTAAGAGCCAGCACTGGAGGAAGCAAGAGGAGGAAGAGGGACAAGCAAAAGGCGGAAGACCCAGGAGACATCAGAATAAACACGGCTGCCCTTCTAGGGGTTCTAATCGCATTATGTGACAGCTGGAGCATGAAGAGAGTCATTATGGGGTGGGGTCAATGGTTGAAAAATAATGCTAAGAGCTCACCCATCAGGATTGGCTAATTGTAGGGGAATGGAAGATTCTCTGTAGTTCATCCTTGGCATCAATAGACAAAGAAAAAAGGGGAGAAAAACCCCATAAAACCCACCTAGAATTCTGTGGTCAGATGTGGCTGAAAGAGAGCAAATAAGAGCCCAAGTAAACGCAAGCGCCCTTCATTCCTGGGGGAGCTTGGTGAACTGCCCACATAATTTGCTGATAAAGACCCTTCTGTTAAAACAGCACAGCGGCGCTGGCAATACATTTTAGCCAGAAACCAGAAGTGGTTATTTTTTTCTTGACAGTCTTGTTGGCTCTGTTTTTTTTTTTTAATGTTCAGAAAACTATTTGAGAATGAAATATAGATGATGATATTGGCTTTAAGTTCGTGTTACACTTTCTGCTTGGAGAAAGAAAAATCAGTCGGCATAGCTTCTCTGGTAAACACTGCTTTGTGATAAATCGTGATGAGGATCAAGTCATAAGGAAAACTCAACTTCACAAATGACACATGTAGAAAAACAAGCGGATGTCTGATGAAGTAAAGAGCCAACTTATTGCCAAGACCTTGAAAAACAAAATTAATTTCCTTTCGTCTTTGATAATGGTGATGTAATGTAGTTAATAGGAAGAGCCTGCCACGCTCAAGTAGCTATAAAAGGAGAAACCTTGGCCAGAACCCGCTGGAGTTGTTGGTTTTCACTGCGATCCCTTTCCCTCTGTCCCAAGAGGAGTGGGAGTGGCCTGGGGGTTAGTGGGCTGGGACTCTTATCATTTGTTTCTTAAGTAGCTATTTTATAAAGAGGAGGGGGGAAACCCTGTTTAGCCAATGGTTTCTGATAGTCGGGGCTGTTGAAAGGCATCCTAAGAAACATTTTTGTCACGGTTTCAATATAACATGTCCCCAGAAATTCATGTGTTCGATTGCTTGGTCCCTAGCTAGGGCACTGTTTTGAAAGGCTGTGGAATCATTTGGAGGTGGTGCTTTGCTGGAGAAAGTGAATCATGTGGGGTGGGACTTGAAGTTTGATAGGCAGGCTCTGCGTCCTTTAGGCTCTCTTTTTGTCCTTGGAGAGGTAGTAGGAGAAGCGGCTTCACACTTCTGCTGCCTGCCTTCCTAACACAAAGGATGAAGGACGGTATCCTCACAAACTGTGAGCCAACCCGCTACCCCCACTCCCAAGCTGCTTCCTGTCAGGCGGTTGCTCACAGCAACCAGAAAGGAGCTGAGACACTTACCAGAGGAAGCAAACTCGTTGGTGTTTAGCAGAACACGGACAGTCTATGCAGGAAGAGGACACTTGGGTTGTAGGTAAATGAAGCACATAGTTGGAATTCTTTCTCATACAGGTGAAATTTGTAAGCGCACACCAAGGCAGAATTTACAGAAAATCTGCTCAAGTTCACGGACAATTTATAGGCCGCTCCAGCCACTTCCTTCTAGCCTCTGCTGAAACACCCACCGTCAGAACGTACCCAACCAATGCTGGTGCCGCTGTGGTACTAAAATGTAGGTGCCCTGAGTTTTCTGCTCCTGGTGATCTAGATTTAAAGCAGGCCGTGTAGCAGATGGTTGTAACTTCAGTCTTGGAGTCAGAATTGGCCCCTCTACCGAAACTCTGAATCTGTTTGTATGCTTGGAACCACAGGCCACTTTAACGGCCTTCTGTGAATTTATTCTGGTTCAGAGAGGCCATACCCCTCTTGGATGGCTGTTGACCAGCCAGAACATTGCCACGATGAGTTCAAGTTTGGTGGCATTAATGAACTTGGCTCTCTCTCTGGTGCTTCCCAGGGATGGAGGGTACATTCAGGGTTGCAAGTGTTGATTGAACAATGGGTCCCTCTTCCAGTAGCTCTCCCTAAACTCTGCAGAGAGTTCACAATAATTTGTCCTGTAGGCTGCTATGCCAATGCCCAGGCCGGAGTGCTGAACCTGGTATTTTGAGTTGACTCTTTCTCTCTCTTCTTTGGATAGAAGAAATCAGAAGAACGGATGTCTTTTCAAAATGCCATCTCTGAGCAACGCTGACGGCACTGAAGCCTGGGAGAGCCGCAGGCTTCACCTCCCTTCTCCGCCCACTTCCTTTTCTCTATTCTGCTCTTACACCGTTTATCTTGGAAGCATTTACTTCTGTTTTTCTACTTGTTCCACCTGGAATACAGCTTGAGTTGTCCGGGAGGGAAAGCTGGCAGCGTAGACACGGGGCCAAACTGTAGTTCGTTATCGTGAGAAGCTGCGTGGTTCAGGGATGCTGTGGCGCGGTGATAATGACCATGGCAACCTCTTAGCAAGCGCCGTGCGGCAACGGCCTGCCTTGGGGGATCTTTGTACTATCATAGTGAACGCTCATCACCAGATGATGAGCTAGGTACTGTGGACAGAGATGAAGGAACTGGGGCTTAGAGAAGCTGATCAACTTGCCCAGGACCCCACAGATTCTTTTGTGCTGAAAACTGGGATTCTGAGGCCTGGGCTCCAGAAATGAGCCTGTGCTATTCCTCATTGCTCACCAGCATTTTATATTCTGTCCTTTGGTTATTTTTACTTATTGTTCCCTGTAACTCAAGGGAGGAATCGCGTCTTATGACACCGGGACTTGCTGTTCTCAACTGTCCTAAGAGACCCAGTCCGTGGATATACATGGGCTTGCCCTGCTGGGAAACCTGTCTGCTTTGGAAACTCAGATGGCATGGGGGAACATTATATATTTATTGGTTAACCCTCTGTGCAGGGATGGAGAAAGGAGTAAAAGGTGGGTAGAAGTGAGGCACCGATAGCTCCCAAGACCTGAGTTCTAGGTGAGAAAAAAGGAGAGGGGCATTGCAAGGACCTCAGCATGGTGAGTGTGTGGGAGAGAAGGCCTCAGCTTGGGAGGTAACACATGGTTTCCCTTCCCATGCTCCTGAGCAGCATCCCGGGCCTTTGTAACTTGCTGTGAGCGGAGCTGCTGATGTTGAAGCTGGCACAGCATTACAAGCTATGACTCCTACTTGGATTTCACTCTCAGGAACGTTGCCTTTCTTCAGTCTTGTACTTCAGTTTCAACAGAATTTTACTATGGAAGGAGGATCTCTGCTCCTTCCTTCCCTCAGGGCCGTGAGCAGCAGTTTCTATAGGTGCTAAAACTTCAGATGGTTCTTTCACTCCTTGGAGTCAACTGACTATGTTTGAAAACCTCGCAGAAATCTTGAAGTGGTTGGAACTCCTCCTTGAGAATTGGATCTAGTCTTTGGTGGGAATGAGGAAGCTTGAAATGATCACTAAAAATCGTCTATGTCAACGTTTCCAAACCTTGGAGTCTGTCCTGTGTGTGACCAACCAAGAGCTGATTACTTTTGTCATGCTGGTACTTTGCCTTCTCAATACACAGAGGCGGCTCAAAGCATGGACTTCAGAGACAGGAGACACCAACATGGTCTGGTCCCAACTCTAGTGACCAACGGATGCTGCTGGGCAAATCACACATGGCTTATCTCCTCTGTGGGTAAGAATACTTCTTTTACCCACTAGGGCTACTAAGAAAAGTACTGAGAGAACAAGGAATGGTAACTAATATTGCTTAGACAAAAAAAGAGTTTGGAAACTGGGCTACCCCCACCCCACCATGCTACCTAGAGTCTGGCAAGTTCTAGTAATAACTGGATACAGATGAGCAGCAGAAGCCATCGGTGCTTTTTACACAAGTCAGATGCTTGATAGTCTTTCTGGAGGAGCTGTACTTTTCTTCGGAAGTACAATAAGTCATCCATCCACCCACCCATCCATCCATCATCCATCTGTCTGTCCGTCCGTCCATCCATCCATCTGTGTTTGTTTAGCTCTTACTGTGTGCCAGAAGATAAGTATTTGAGAATGCAAAATGTAAAGTGTTTCCTCTATAAAGTTCTTCTGTATTCTAAAAGGGGAAGAGCCAATGATTGATTAATAAATGCAGACTTTTTTGATTATGGAAAGCAATCTACAGAAAGGCTCCTGGGCAACACAGTGATGAGAACTGGGTGGAAGTAGAGTGATCCAGGAGGGGAGCAGGGGTGGGCTTGTCTCTGTGTGTGATTACTGGATGGGGCCTGGAGTGTGAGAAACTCACCAATGGTCTGGGTCTGTGCCAGGAACTTTCAGGTTTTAAATTTTTTTTAATGATGTTTGTATTTTTTTGAGATTATAATATAAATACATCATTTTTCTCTTCCAATCCCTCCCATGTAGCCCCTCGGCTCTTACTCAAATTCATGGCCTCTTTTTCTTTAATTGTTGCTACATATATAATGCACATATGTCCATATTAGGTCACTTGCATGTATGTTTTTAGGGTTGACCATGAATGACTAACTGGTATGCTCTTCCCTGGGGAAGGCTATCTCTCTGGCTCTCAGCCGTCTTCAGTTGCTTGTAGCTCTTTGCCTAAGGTTGAGCCTCTGGACCTCCCCCTTCTATGCTGACATGTTCACTGGTGTCATCCTCGTTCAGGCTTTGCTTAGGGACCGTGTTGGCGAGACTTCATGGGTATAACTTCAGGCGTTTCATCCTCTCACTGCAAACTTCCTATTCTCTTGCAATTTTTCTGCTTCTCTTTTTCAATGATCCCTGAGCCTTCTTAGGTGCAAGAGTTTTGCTGTAAATGTATAGTTGGAACTGGTGTCCATAAATCTGCGTTTTGATTGGTTGTGGTGTTCTGTAGTGATCTCCGTCCGTTGCAAAGAGAAGTTTCCTTGATGAGGTGTGAGAACTACATTTATCTGAGGGTATAAGGACAAATATTTAGAATTTAGTTAGGCATTATGCTGGTTTACTTGTGTTATTTATTCATTTATTTGTTTATTTATTTTGGTATTTGTAGTTTCTCCTCCAAGATCCATGACTTGATTAGCCCTGGCTAGGTTTCCAGCACCAGACATGACTTTTCCTCTTGTTGAGTGGACCTTTGGTCCCATTAGAGAGTTGTTAGTTACTGCCAAAGTGTAAGTGACACCATTATACCCTTAAGTAATGTGCCATGCTGGTCATTGTGGTTCATGGGCATGGTAGCTGCTTTTCTCTCTTAGAAGCTTGCATGGAGCCTGCTGGTCCTCACGGAGGGCTAGAGAAGGCTTTCATATCAGATCTAGCCCAGATCCTCTGGGTCTCGTGTCTGGCGTACATGGTGTCTTTAGCAATAAGGACTTATCTTTTGTCTCTAGAAGGCAAGCAAGGGTAACCGTAATAGCCTATAGTTTTTCAGAAGTCTCTTAGGCAACATTGACTAACATCTCCAAAGAGGATCTCTCCTGCCGGGTATTGGGGTTTTGTTATAGTCTATGACATTGTCTTTCCATGTTTTCAGGTTCGTGGTGTCTTACTCAAGGGTGAAATAATGAAACACACAGATTGCAAAGTAGAACAACTATATTTCATTCAAGGCAAAGCAACAGTAGAGACCAGGAAGAAATAAGTTGTCAAGCATAACAAAGGGCCAGATAAGCGAGGGTGCACCCGGCCTGGCTACGGTGCTGTATGGGGTTCCTGAGAAATAATCTGGTTGCTAACGTGTAAGTACAGGTGGGTCTTTGTTTTGATCGACAGGTTGGCTTATATAAGCCTTTCCCCCCCCATAATACATACACACACACACACACACACACACACACACACACACACATACACACACTCACACAAAGCTGGGTGCAGTAGTTCAGGTGATTGTAATTCCTGTGCTGGTGCAGGGGAACTGGGATGAGATGATAGGAAGGTCACTGGTATAAACAGGGGCAAGCAACAAGACAGACTTTGTCTCTAACCAAGTGGAAGATGAGGGTCAAAACCTGAGGTTGTCCTCTGACATCCACATGTGTAACTGCACACATACACGCACATGCACAGACACAAGACAGAACACCACCGTGTCTGGGACACAGCAAAGCTCTCCAGCCTCCTTGTTACTTAGCCTCCTGGCACTGTGATAGGACACGCAACATGAACGAGCTTGTGGAGGAAAGGCATGCTTCTGCTCATGGTTTTGGAGGTTTCATTCTATGATTACTTACCTGTATTGTTTCTGGGCCTGTGGTGAAGAAAAATAGCTAGTGGAAGGACCTGGCAGAGCAGAAAAGGGATTGGGAACAAAGGTACCTATCGAGGGCACACTCCCAGTGATCTGCTTCTTCCAGATAGGCTGGCATCCTTAAGCCTTAATAGCACACTGTGGTATGGATCCCAGTGAGGTCAGAGCCCTCCTGACCCAACCGTCTGCTCAGGTTGGGACCTCTGCATCTTGGAGCATTTGGGGACCAGTCTTCTAACAGGCTTTAAGGGATATGTAAGATTTAATCAAAAACACTGCTGACAACTTATCCTGGAGAGGATGTGGAGCAAAGGGAACACTCCTCCATTGCTGGTGGGAATGCAAACCGGTACAACTGCTTTGGATTTCAGTATGGTGATTTCTCAGGAAATTAGGAAACAACGTTCCTCAAGACCCAGCAATACCACTTTTACCCAAAGGATGCTCAATCATACCAAACAAGGACATGTGCTCAACTATGTTGATAGCAGCGTTATTTGTTATAGCCAGAACCTGGAAACAACCTAAATGTTCCTTGAGCAAAGAATGGATAAGGAAAATGTGGCCCATTTACACAATGAAGTACTACACAGCAGAAAAAAAAGTGACATCTTGAAATTTGCGGGCAAATGGATGGATCTAGAAAACATAATATTGAGTGAGGTAACCCAGACTCAGAAAGACAAATATCATATGTACTCACTCATAAGTGGCTTTTAGATATAAAGCAAAGAAAACCAGCCTACAATCCACAATCCCAGAAAACCTAGTTAACAATGAGGACCCTAAGAGAGACACACATGGATCTAATCTACATGAGAAATAAAAAAAGACAAGATCTCCTGAGTAAATTGGGAGCATGGGGGTCATGGGAAAGGGTAGAAGGGGAGGGAAAAGGAGTGGAGAAAACTATATGGCTCAATAAAAACAATTTTTAAAAAAGCAACAAATGTTTGGGAAACTGTCAAAAGGGGGGGATATGTAAGATCTAAATCCTTGCAGTTCTCCAAAGTGGGTGTGTCCACTGAAGGATGACCTTGTGCCCTTTAAGACTCCAAAGGAAGAGAATGGCTAGCCATAAGGTAAAGGGGAAGTGTGTAAGGGGAAGCAGAGCTCTGTGGCATGGGAGGAGTCTCATGGGAAGCAGGCATACTCTGTGAGATGTTTTCCACTAGAACTCATTAAGTTAGTTCTTGTGTTAAGACACTTGTTTCCATCCACTGTTTTCTTTAATCCAACCCCACATTGGTTTGATTTCATTCTAATGTGTCCACACTTAGCATGTTATGTATGTGACCTTTTCTAAGTTGTGCAGAACTGAGAAAGGGAATTGATTTGGTTTTCTTGGCAGAGACAAGAAACTACCTTTTGATTGGCTTTTTTTTTTTTTCAAATTTCCTTTGCCCTCCATACTCACTTGGCTGATGAGTGGATGGCTGGGTTCTGAGCAAGGCGGACTAGCAGTGCTGATCCACTTAGCTCAAGAATCAGGCCAGGTTCTATCCTCAGGCAGGTAGACCATTCCAGAGGGAGAGTGTAGAGGTACTGCTTGCTTCCAAAGGCTCTGCCTGCGACCCCAGGCTCTCACAGGGAACTACTTGAGAGAGCTGGGAGGGTAGCCATTGAGCGCAGGTCTAAAGGTAGTTGCTCATTGCCTTAGTAGAACAAAAGGCTTCCTGTCCCCCAAGGATTAGTGCAGATTACTGTGCTAAGAGGAGAGGAGGGAAATAAATAAATGGCTCGCTCCTGCTGGGGCAGACTTATTAGTAAATAATGTTGAGCTGCTTTGAAATGTTGTACTTGGAATGAAAGGCAAAGGAAAAGATGTGTTCCTGAAGGTCACAACACACACACAAACCACACACACACACAACACACACACACACACACACACACACACACACACACACACACACACACACACACACACACACACACACACACACACACACACGAGATGGGCACTTGGAATCAGCCAAGTTATTTTTCTAGGTTCCTGACTGATTTGCTCTGGGAGCCATTTTGTTAAGACAGGTGTTTGTTTCTGGTTTGATAGAAGGAAGAGGAGGCACTTAAACTGTAAGAAAAAAATGGCCTTGTTAAGGCCATATGCAAGGGACAGAGAGATGTGTGAAAAGATAGGCTATTGCCTTTAGCTGAAATGGGCAATGGTAGGTTGATGGGGAAGGAGTAATCCGAATCCTGGCCCTGAAGTTAGATGCCTGCTCTCAAATCCCAGCTTCTCTGGGTATACATCCCTGTGTCTCTTTTAGACCCACTTACCTCACCTGTTAAATGTACCTGCTTCATGGGACGCTCATGAAGGTGAGATAATTACGCTTGTTGTCTCAACAAAGGAGCTTGGGAGAAATGGAGGCCATCAGTCTAACTGGGCGGTAGGAGTAAACATACAAACAGCTCAACAGGGGCAGACGGTCCTGCTCCAGGCTTTAATATACTGTTGGTGTGCCCTATATATGGCGCTGTAAGTGTGACAGAGACACAAGCCACACAGCCTGTCCCCCAGTGTCCTCACTTGCTTGATCAGGTATGAGTGTGGTCGGTTTCAGGAATCTTCATCAAGCATTCTCAGACTTAACAGTGCTTCAGTGTACCCGGACACGTCACAAAGGAGGAAGCTGCCAGATTCTATCCCAAAAGTTGTAGTTTACATACTAAAGTTGAAAGGCCCGAGAGTAGATACCACCTAGTACGTAAGGAAGAAGTCCAGGTTGTTACTTCCCGGAGAGTCCCAGGGGCCATTATGAAGTTAGTCTGTCCAATTTCATGGATTAAGGGTTTAGAAATCAAAGAAAGAAGCTGGGCACATGCCTGCAATCCCAGTTTGTAGGAGTCTGAGGCAGGAAGATCTCTAGTTGAGTACAGCCTTGGTTACATAGTGAATTCTAGGCCAGCCTGGGCTACACAGTAACACCCTGACTCAAAAGCAAACAAAAATCAAAAAACCAATACAAACAAACAACCCATCGAAAACCAAATGGAAAAACAAGCATGAAAGTGCTCTAAGAATTAGTAGAACTGGGTTTTAAAATGAATATTCTTGTGAGTTTCAGTACCGTTACACCCTCTATCAGCACCCCGAATCCAGCATTATTTGCTTTTGTATTTTCTGAGTCAGTATCCCATCTTCCTCTGTAAGGCACTTTGAGTTCTTCAGTGAGAAATGCACCCTCTGGCCTTACAGTGACCCCTGTGTTACAGACACAATTGTCAAAGGAGACGCTTGCCAAGGCAGTTTCCTAGTTGCTCACTGCAAACTCGGTTGAAGTGTAAGGAAATTTGGTTTTGGAAGGTCAAAAAAAAAAAAAAAATACTAAGCCTTGACAGGTGAAGGCCAGAAAGTATTCTGGGGCTAGTAGGGGCTGCAGCAATTTCAAACTCCACACTAAAACTCCAGGGTTCTCAGAAGCAAAAGAAAGGGGCAGCATTTGGGGGGTTTGTGTGGCTGGGAGTGGGTGGAGGTGGAGAACCTGGTGGGAACTATTGCATGGGTCTGTTTATTCCCCTGTCAAGGGTTTATTGATAGAGTGAGCTCTCCTACAGCCTGGGCTGCCTTTGATCTTCCAGGGAGAAATTGGGGTTGGGATTTTGGCGGAAGGGAGGGGAGGGAGGAGGTTAGGGAAGAATCTGGAAGGTAATGGCTCTTGTTATCTGTAGTGGCCAGAGACACTCCTGACCTGGGCCATCCAGAGCTGTTGCCAGGGAGCAGAGGAGGCAGTGACAGGAGAGAGCCCCCAGCTCTGCCCTTTCCAATAGGGACAGCACTTAGAGTGTGGCCGGGATTCCTTGCCACTAATAGATTTGTTTCTTTAGAGGCAGATAAGTCAAGAAAGCGAAGACTTTTAAGTGAACAGTTCCCCTGCACAGCAGGGCTGGTTAGTGTCAGCCAGCTCAGTGGCAGGGAATACCAGTGGGGTGGCTTGGAGGCTCCCCCCTTCCCCACTCCCTGTCTTCCCAGTCTACAAAGCCCAGACAGCGGCCTCTCTGCTCCTGGTGGAGGCCAACGCTTGTCTGAAAGCCTTTTAAGTAATTGCTCATAATTGCATGGTTCCCCCGACTGAGCTCTTGCCTCTCCACCCCTGAAATTAAAAGGGGCCAAAGATGTGTGACCTTTTTCTAATGGGATGGGTACTGGAACAAAGGGATTCAAGGAGGAGGCCCCAGGCCCTTATCAGGGCTCATCTCTGACAGCTGGGAGCCTGGGGGAGTCCTTTGTCAAGTTGGAGAGGAGAGGAGGCTGAGGGAATGCCTCCTCCCTATTCTCAAAGCTCCAGGAGCTCTCCGTGTGTTCACCTTCTCACCACCCCCCTCCTCTCCAGAGAAACATAAATCTTTTGCTTCTTAATTCCGGGGGGGGGGTGGAGGAGTTGGGTACGATTTGCTGAGCAGTGTGTGCAGCAGGCCCTGGCTCCCTGCTGTGGGTCACTCATCTTCACCTCCCAAAGCCCAAGCCCCTCACCTGCCACCATCAGAGATACCCGCTGCCCCCGCATCCACAGAGCATCATTTCCTGAGGTCCTTTCCCTGGCCTCTTAGCTTGATTAGCTGGGGAGTGGCTGATTCTAGGCCGTGATCATTGTCTGATCCAGGTTCAGAACCGCAATACCAGATAGAGGTAGGAGGATCTTAAGCCAGCCTGTGCTATATGCTTGACCTTTTAGAAAGTCCTTAGAATTTTAAGTAGAGAATGGAATGTTCTGGTATCCCGTTCACTGCTTTGCAAATCTGGCTGCCTCGGAAACACCCAAGTTCCATATGCGGATTATGGTTGATTTGGTCTGTGAACACAGCCAGCTATCAATATCTTCTTTTCCTTTTCTGTGGTCACTTGCTTGTGTGAGTGTGTGCCACGGTGCTTGTGTGGAATTCCGAAGCCTTCCACTTTGTTTAAAACTGTGTCTTTTTATTGTTCGCCACAGTGTATGCCGGCCTAGCTGGCCTAGCTGATCCACGGTCTTCCGGGGAGTCTTCTGTTTCTCCACCTCTTATTGAGATGAGAGAATCATGCTACAGCATCAGGGTTTACAGAGGTTTTTGGAATCCAGGCCCGAACCAGTTCACTAGACCTTATCACAAGTGTTTACACACCAGGTGCTCAGTATCTGTTTTGCAACAGACACACAGATGCATGGGTCAGTGCGAACTGGCACACAAATCTCTACTTGCCTTACTTTTCGCACCTGTGAGTTGAGACAGGTCAGCGTGAGCTGGGGTCAGTTCTCACCCAGTTGCTCATTGCAGATCCTTTAGAAAAATATCGGGGCTGGAGAGATATGGTTCAGTTAGCAGAGTGTTGGCTTTGCTAGGGCGTCAATCTGAGTTTGATCCCTAGAATCTGTGTGAAAGACCAGATGAGCTGGTGTGCTCTTGTAATACCAGAAATGCTGAGATAGGTAGAGACCTCTGGAGCTCACCGGCCACCCACTGAAGCCTACCTGATGAAGTTCCAAGCCAGTGAGAGACTATCTCAAAGGAAAGGGTGGTTGACACCTGAGAAATGACACGGAAGGTTGTCCTCTGATCTCCACATACATGAACACATAGGTACCCTCCACATGCCCCTACACACATATCAACCCCACACACAAATGTGCAACCCCCCTCACACACAAAAAGATCATAAGGCATAAAGACATGGCAGAAAATGGTTTCAACTTTCTAGGTGCCAGCTCTCCTCTCTCTCTCTCTCTCTCTCTCTCTCTCTCTCTCTCTCTCTCTCTCTCTGTGTGATATGCATGTGTGCACAAGTGTGTTTGTGAGTGCATTCACCAGTGCATGCACATGTGGAAGCCAGATTTCGATGTTGGGAGTCTTCCTTTATTGTTCTCTGCTGAATTTTCTGAGTCACAATCTCTGACGGATCCTGGAAGTCGCCATGTTGGCTAGGCTGACCGCTAGGATGCCTCGGGGTCTTCACGTGTTTGCCCCCTAGTTCTGGACTCTGCACGTCGCCCCTTGGCTCCTGTGGACTGTGCACAGGTCTCATGCTGCCACAGCAAGCACTTGACCTATGGAGCCATCTCCCCTCCACTGCTTCTTTGTGTCAATCAGTAATCATAGCTGGGGCAAGGAGAATTCAGCTTGGAAATGAATAGGTTACAGGGATTCAGGCTTCTAGTGTCTTTTCCAGTCTGAGAATTCTGCGATCTCTCTTGACTCCAAGTATCCCAGAATATACTGCACTCTGCATGTTCTGAGCCACTCCTGGAGGGAATGTCCTCTTGCTCTCAAATTTGCCTCCGAGAGTGGGGCACAGCTTGTGCACCCCAACCTGATTCTGGGCCTGGCAATTCTGCCGACAAACAAAATGGAGGGAACGTGGGAAAACCTGGGCCCCAGTTTGTGCTGTTTTAGTTAATGACCCGTCAGCGTTTCCCTTCAGAGCCTCTATCTGGGAGGTGAACAACCAAACACAAATATGCTTTCCAGGCTGAGCCTTGGCACTTGCGATTTCAGCCCGAGAACACATGTGTGCTGGTGTGTGTGCGTTTTTACAAGATGAGGAAAAAAAAATAAGTTAGCCATTTTAAAACTGAGGATGGCGAGAAGTGGGGTGGGGGGCTGGTAATTGGTAGCAGATGCATTTCTGATACTGCCAGGGCTTGAGAATTGCTGAGTTGCTTTGCCCCTCAGTTGGGGAGATGGAGGGTGCTGGATCTATTCAGTGCCAGCAATACTAATTGACAAAGTAAAAAATCCACATGTAAAGAGTAGACTATAGAGGGAGGGTATCTTCTCCAAGAGCAGGAACTGGCTTAAGATCAAGGGCTGTAGGGGCCAGAAACCAAAGGGTCAAAGCAGCAACTCAGAACGATGACATCTTTTCCCCAGGTCCTGGATGTTTTCCTCCTTCATCCTCTTCTTGCTCAGTGATCTAGAGCATGGGGGGGGGGGCGGCAGCAGGGGTTTCTCATTTTTAATGACATTTCCACTTATGATGGTGCGTGGTTGATGGGGAAAGCGCCATTTCCTTTTGAATAGCGAGGATCAGAAGACCTCTGAAAATTTAGATTTAACGAGAGCAGATGATAGTATCCACATGGAAGCTTCAGCACGATCATTGTTGTTAGAATCGAGGCGTCAGTTAATCCAGAATGCTTAAAACCTGTAAGCCCTAGAGCTGAGGATGGCCATGCACCTGTAAGCCATAGAGCTGAGGATGGCCATGCACCTGCAAGCCCTAGAGCTGAGGATGGCCATGCGCCTGTAAGCCCTAGAGCTGAGGATGGCCATGCACCTGTAAGCCCTAGAGCTGAGGATGGCCATGCGCCTGTAAGCCCTAGAGCTGAGGATGGCCATGCACCTGTAAGCCCAGCACTTGAGAGGCTGAGGCCAAAGGATCGTGAGTTCTGGGCCAGCATCCGCTGTGTAACAAGATTCTGTCACGAGCAAACTAATGGCAGCAAAAGCTGTGAAGCCTAACGCGGCCACACTTTTAAAAGCAACACAGTCTCTTATGCTGGGAGCTGCTTCTGCCACACTTTTCGCACCCTGTTACCTGAAGTCGAAGAATGACTAACCTTGAACAGCAAAGACATACACAGAAACTAGACCTAAAAGTCCAAATGAGTTTTCTCCAAAGACCTGCTTATGTATCAGAAACCATGGTGGGAAGCCTCAGGCAGAAAGCCCCACACCCGTTAGTGTATGCAGATGGCCTGCCTTCATGTTTCCATCTTCTAGCTATGACCACACCCAGCAAAGGACTCAGCAAGTTCCAGACTCCTTTCCGCTTGCACCTACTCAACTGGAGGTGGCGCCCGCTGGAGGTGGAGCCGCTGGAGGTGGAGCCGCTGGAGGTGGAGCCGCTGGAGGTGGAGCCTCTGGAGTTGGCACTGGAGTGTGTTGCTCAGCGCTGACCCTGGAAGCATACACCTTGGGCTGCTTTTGTTCTGTACTGAGCTCGCTGTGAAACACCCTGTCCATCCCCGCGATCTTTGAATGCATCCAGTTCATTCCTTCTTCAAGCCTTCCAGGGACCTGAGTCTTCTTCACTCCTTTTCTCTTTGCATAGGTGATTCCGTACTCTCATTCCAGTCTGAGCCCACAGGCCTCTTTCCTGGGAGAAAAGACCTCTCTTCCTTGTGTTTATTTCAGGGGTCAACAAACTATGAGGGGCAGACCAATTCTGAATGAATATTCACCCGTTTGGTTGTGTGGCCCAGGGAATAAGAATGGTCATTATCATTTATATTTAAAGTTTTTGGTGGGGACATTTTTTGAGACTAAGTCTCATTCTGTTGTCCAGGCTGGCCTAGGACTCTCCATGTAGCCCAGGTTGGCCTTAAACCCATGATCTAAGTGCTGAATGACAGGTATATAAAAGTGTCCAACTATAGTTTAAATGGTCAAAAAAACCCAAAAGGATAGTACTTCATGAAGCATAAGTAAAATAGGAAATCTAAATCTTAGGGTCCATAAGCAAAGCTTGATTTCGGCATGCAGCCAAGCTCATTCCTTTTTATATGGACCACAGTTACACTCAAACTGCGGAGGCAGAGTTAAGTCATTCTGATGGAGGTTTTGGCAAAGAACCTAAACACTGTTTTCCCTTTGGTGAATCTCTCTCTTTCTCTCTCTCTTTCTCTCTCTCTGTGAGTATATTTATCTTTCCATATCTCTGTCTCTCTGTGTATGTATTTATCTCTCTCTCTGTGTGTGCACCTCTGTATTTGTGTGTGTACATGTGTGTGTGTGTGCACCTCTGTATTTGTGTGTGCACACGTGTGTGTGTAAGCCAGAAGTCAACCTCCGGTGATGCCCCCGGGAGTTACCCACCTTGTTCTTTGGCGCGGTCCTGGGCCTTGCTGCTCAGCTATCTGGTCCTGATCTTTAGAGATCTGCTTGTCTCTGCCTCCCCGGGACGGGGCCTGTGAGAGCGCACCACCAAACACTGCCTTCCCTGTGGGCTCTGGGCCTTCACCTCAGGTCCTCCTGCTTGTGGGGATCACACTTTTGCTGACATCTCCCATCTCCCTTTTTACAACCTCTCCCCTCATCCATTCTCCTGCTACATTTTAGTTTCTCTGTAGCATTTGTTATTGGTTATAAGTTTCTTTCTTTATTTCTTTCTTTCTTTCTTTCTTTCTTTCTTTCTTTCTTTCTTTCTTTCTTTCTTTCTTTCTTTCTTTCTTTCTTTCTTTCTTTCACATGTGCACTCACTTGCCTGCCTTTCCCCTGGAAACTCTCTGAGGCGGACCTTTTCTGTTGAGTTTGAAGCTGTATGGCACAAAGCATAAATGGGCACTTAGCATTTATATATACAATGAATCCATAAATGGGTAGATACAAGTTCTTGAACCAAATTATTTTGCCTCTGAAGCTTAAATCAGCCCTCATTCATTCATTCATTCACAGAGTCACTACAGCGTGGCAGGCAGCCTTGTGCTTTGGTGTATTCATTCATTTGGTTTCATAATGGTTGACTTAATAAGACTTCTGCCTTCCTTGGACTGCCCCAGTGGGCTTGGCTGTTGTTCCAAGACATCAGACGCTTCTGAACCTCCTGTCTGGGGAGGCTGTCTCCGGTCCTGTCTCATCCTCCCCTGATGACAGCATTGGGCTGTGATGCTTGGGACTCTAAATCTCCACGAGGAATGAATGGCCTGGCCGCCTTCCCTCAGGAGGAGGCATCTGTCCTATTTTTTGTTCACTGAAGCACAACCTTTGCTCCTGTTTCTGCCCCAGAACGCCTCTGCTCCCCTCATTCCCATTCCCAGGGCTTGCCCCGGCAGCCTCCCCCTCACACCTGCAAATCTCGTTCACACGGCATCCGATTCATCCTTGGCCTGTGAGCAGGCGAGGAGGGCAGGAGTCCGGTGCACACACTTCCTCTTCCTCCTCCTCTTTCCTGCCTCCCCTACAGATGGCTTTCTGTGAAGGACTCTCTCTGCTTTTTCCCTGGGGTAGAAACTTGGTCTGCTAATGGTGCCTGTGGAGTAGGAGGATGTTTGAATGGATCTCAGTTCCTAGTGATGATAGGAAAGTAATTATCTACCCTTAGTTTGCTTAACAGTTGCTCACAGAATGTGATGTTGCGAGATCTCAGCTTTGGAAATGTGAGGAGAATACAGTTCCCATCCAAAGGGGCTCAACCCTTTCCTCGTGTGCTAGGATGAGACATCCACTTTTAATACTTACCTGGTTTGCCATTACTTTCAATCTGGACTTTCTCAGGCAAGATCTGCTATAAAATACACTTTCTCGTAAAAATTATGTACCCTAGTACTGAATTGATGAGTCTGGCCACTCTCTATAGTATTATAACAGGGAAAGTTGGTCTGTTTGATACCTATTTTGTTCTTGATGGATTGTCAAACTCTCCTCTGGACAGTAAGAAACAGAGGAGATGCTCTCAGAGAGGGAGACGGGCAGAGATGTTGAAGATAGACGTCGGACAGAACCAATGGGGTTGTGGTTTGGGATAGATGAAATCAGGTGATCACAGTCAGTTCCTTGGCTCCCGCGTTGAAGAATCAGGGGCAACTCTAATGGGTTACCCCTCTCCCCCTTCTTGGTTCTCATTTTAAATATGGGTCTGTGTATGTTCCTGCAGGGCCTCTAAGAACACCAGAGTAGAAAGTTCAAGTAGAGGCTAATGCCATTTCTGTTGGCCACCTGGCAACCCCAGGCACCGAGAAAAGCTCCAGGCCCATGTGGACGCTTCATAAACATCATTTAACGTTTAATGGAGGGAAGAGACTAGTAAATGTGCTTGTGGTTGGCAAGAGGAGTGGGAACCTGATCCCCTCTTTCTGACATCTAAACCCTGCCTTTTTCGACACACAAAAACACATACAGCCAGGGAGAAGAGATGAGCTACATGTAGGAAGTTCAGTAAAGCAATTCATTAGGGGAAAAAAGGCCTGCTTTTGTTGTTAAATGGGCAATCAAAATACCAGTCCTCAGTGCAGAGGTGGATACATCCTGACCACATGAAACAGGAGGCTTCACCAATAACTGGACTGGAGCAAAGCAAGACAGCTCCGGATCCTCCCTGGTTTCAGAGTCGCCTTAGACTTCTGGATCAGTGTCCGTGAATTACAGGTGTGTATTTATCACCTGTGGGTCTTTTAAAATCCAGATGTGAATTGGATAGGCCTCCACAGGGCTGGACCCCCGCACTTCTAACAAGCATCTGGGGGATGCCGTGCTGCTGAGCTGCCGTCCACACTGAGGAGCGAGGCCTCAGAACGAGTGGAAATGGCTTGCTTCCTCTTAGCCTGAGGTCTACCCTGAAACAAGTGACTTTTTATTTTTTTTAGAATCTTTTTATTTTATTTTAAAGATTTGTTCAATGTGACCACATTCAGAAGAAGAGCAGAAGAAAGGCTCCAGTGACCCAATTCTATATTTTGGGTATGAATTTGAGCTTCTGGTTTAAGTAGATTAAAATTCAGGGCAGAAGGTGTGCATAAGTGAGCATAATTGTGCTCTTCCTGTTCTGGTCTTACAAGGTGGTCGGAGGACTTTGCTGTTGGAGGGGACACGGGGTTCTCTGGAGATGGTTGTGTCTACCCTCTTAGATAACCTTCATCTGGGGTGAGGGGTGATATTTCCTGGCACATTTTGTTCTTCCTGGAATCCAAGGACGCTGTAGATTTGAGATAAGACTTATTGCAGCCTTGGAGGGGCACCGGATAGATTTGGCAGACACTCCTTGTGTGATTATCGTGCTGACCCTGCCCTGCCCCGCCCACACAGGTCAGCAGGTGGGAGAATAAAGAAGACAGGTTCTTGCCCTGCCCTTAGTTGTTTTGTTGCCCCCAAGTAAGGAGTCAATGTTTGTTTTTTTGGCAAAAACAACTTTCCTCTAAATGTCTGTGGCAATTTCCCCATTGGAGTTGAGCATTCCTCAGTCTTAAAGAAATATGGCTGTTAGCTAATCTGGCTTGTAGGTTCCCTGGCCCAGCGAGAATAGCGCCACAATGAGAAGGGGACAGGCTGGAATGGGAGAAGCACGCACATGAAGAGGGCCAGATGTTTAAGCCTAAATGTAGAAGCACCTTTATAAAAGAGAATACAAGAAGGATCCAAAGCCCAAGGATATGCAGTTAAACAAACCCTCCACGGAGTCATCTTTCCTGCTAAATAGCCCCACAAATACAGACTACTAAGAATGAATTTTAGCATTGTGTAGTCATGTGTAAGAACCATGTATCTTTGGGATTTTGGCTTCAATTATTTTTGGTAGGTCTAGTTCAAGTGTCTCCCATATTGTTGTTAGCTTCGAGAGAGTCTTGGTAAAAAGACCTTTGATCTCAAACTCTTGGTCCTCCTGTTTCAGCTCCCTGGTGCTGGGCTCCATGCACACACAACCATACTTATTGGGGCTTTGTTCAGTTCTGACAGCTTCCTCCCTTGTCCCTGAATGATCTTGTTTGGGGATACCACTGATAGTCGGTGGGTGATTTGGTCTTGATTGTCTCTGGCAGCCATGATGAGATCTATTCTTTTCACTGATCTGATCCCACATTGAAGGGGAGGGTTTCTGGTCAAATTCAAGAAGTTGATGGAGGAGTGACTTTGGGGAAGTGTTTACTTAGAGCCTGTTCTTAAGTTTCAGTGTGTCTGGTGTGTGTGTGCGCGTGCGCGCGTGCGTGCACGTGCATTGGGTTCCTATGATTCTGCTTTTTTTTTTCTAGCTGGGAATACTTCACAGTTCCCAATGGGTCTGAGTTATTATTCTACCTTTGTTGCCGTTTCTCCACAATCCATCCTTATCAGAATATCTCTGACTTTAGGCTGGAAGCCTCTCATCCCTAGGAACAGGCTCTGCTAGTCTCTGAGCAAATGACTGGCACACTTGGTTTCAATGACCTCGTTTGTAAAACGGGGAAAATGATAGTATATATGTCATAGTGCTTTTAGGATTCAATGGGTTATCCCACGGACTACTTAATATGACACCAAGCTTATGTTAAACTCTTGGGCCTGTTGGTTTCTATGGCTACATGCATTGGTGTCTTCCCATCTCTGCTTAGGAGGGATATAAGTGATGGTGTATTTGCTACTAAGTTTTCATTAGAAATCTTGATTTTAGGCATTCTTTAAGTCCCAGCGAGGTTAGAAGAGGGTGAAATAAGCAACCTCCTGGAGTGAAGAACAGGGCTAGCCTTGGGCACCTCAGGTAATCTCAAGGGTGAGGCCACTTGGGGAAATCAAAGACACTGGCCACCTCCCTGTCAATCTTAGCAAACACAAAGCACTGCTTACAGACACGGCTACTGTGTGCGTAGGCATTTCAGCTTCACTCTCTAGCCCAACGTTTTGGTCCTGTGGATGGTTCCGCTAGTCTCTGTTACTTCCTCAACCACCATTGTGGTCTCCTACGGTCTCCTGCTTTGTCCCTCCCTTGTGTTCTCAGCTTACTTCATCATCCATCTTTGGATTCCACCACGTTCTATCTTCCATTCCCTCTCTTTTTCTAGATATTGAGATCAAGCACTCTGAGGAAATGATGGTCTGACAAACACCATCTTAGTTGAGCCTTCTGTGAGCCACTGATGAGCTTGTGGTCCAATTAGCTATGGCCAAGACCTAAAGCAGTACAAGTGCATAATTACCACAGCCCCTCTGACTCGTAGGAGGCACTTCCTTACACATAGATTCCATGTCCTGTAGGGAGTTTTTGTTTGAGCAGAAATTATGATTCAAGGAATTTACAGAATAGTGAGCTAACTGGCATGAAGGAAGGTAGGACAGCTCCTGGTGGGTCTCCATCTGCTGCCTGTCTAAGCCTGTCTTTCTCTTCTTTCACTGCAGAGAGAGGCTGGACTTTAAACCCAGTTGACAATAGTTAGGTGGGGAAGAGTGTTGCGTCCCCAGAGTTCTGAAAGTGAAGTTTGCTCTTTGCTTCTCAGTGATTGGTTTAGGCAGGAACATGTGACCTAATGCTGACTAGTAAAGCAAGGGCACACTTCTAGGACAGTTGTTGTTGTTGTTCATATAAAACAATATGTGGTCACCTTCTAATTCAGCAATTCCACTCCCTAGACTTTACCCCTGGGAAATAAAAACATGTCTACACAAAAGCCTGTTTGTGGATGTTTATAACAGTATTGTTCATAATAGCTCAGACTGGAAGCAACCCAAATGTCCATTAAATGGTATATGAATAAACAAACTACGGTATATCTATACAATGAAATACTACTTCTCAATAAAACAAAACAAACTATATATGCTGCAAAGTAGATGACTATCAGATGCACTGTGCTTAATGAAAGAAGCCAGACATGGAAAGTTCCCCAGTGGGTGATTCCATTTATATCATGTCTTTGCAAAGGCAAACCTTAGAGACAGGACTTTTCCAGGTGCTAGTGAGGAGAGAACTGACCATAAGCAGATACCAGGAAACATTTGGCATAGTGGGAATCTGATGCCTTGATTGTTACATCACTGAGTATACATTTGTCAAACTCATCAAATTGTGTATTTAAACATAGATAATTTATTCAACTTATATATCCATAAACACTGTCATGGCCTTAACAAAACAAAGCAAAAATAGGAGGAGGGAGAATGTTTTTCTCTTTGGACAACATATTACCTGAAACTGTATCACTTTGGGACCAAGAAAGGAATCTCACCTGGAAGGTGACAACTTCTTTACGGTGTGCAGGAAAGAAACATTGAGTTGCAGTGTGCTATGTGAGAAAATTATTGCTTAAGCCAGATGAGTCAGGCTTTCTGCCCAAGGATCTCATCCTTAGGGATGCATGATCTATATGCTAAGAATAGTTTCTATAGAAACAAAGGTCTTCGGTCACTCTGTTCATCAGAACAGGACTGCAGACTTGGAAGAAACTCACAGAAGCATCAAGCATGCAGCGCAGCAATCTGCAAGCACTGCAGTGACTTTATACGGTTTGTCTTTATGTGTGCCAATGTGCATGCACGCATGTGTGCCTGTGTGTGGAGGTCAGAGGTCAACATTGGATGTCCTTCCTTAGTTCTTCTCTATCTTTGAGACAGTCTCTCACTGAATCTGGGGCTTGCTGGTTGGGAGAGGCTGGCTTACTAACAAGTCGCTCTCCAGTGCATGGACTGTGGGCACAAGCTGCAGTTGGATTTTCTATACAGATGCCGGAAACTGAACTCATGCCCTCAAGCCTAAGCAACAAATACGTTACAGACCAAACCATCTCCTCAATCCCCTACTTATGTCTTGAGTTTCTCAGTTTGTGCTTTTCGTTCATTACAGAAAAAAATTCCATTTATTTGTTTTTCTCAGTTTTCTGAAGCACACAGAGCTGCATACGGGAAGCCTGGGGCTGTCAGAAGGTCGTATTCTGGAAATTCAAAGTGCCTGGGACACAGATAGATGAGCCTTTCTAAAGATGTCTAGGCACTTGCTATTGCTATTTGACACCCCCAGTTTATCTTTGGACGGAGAAGACCATGTGTTAATATGTCCTGGGACATCAGTGTTCTGAGCAGGCATAACTGAGTCCTGTCTGGTAGTAAAACTAGAGACTCACCTTTAAAAATCTTGGTGAAAAAGCGAGCCGGGAGCCACACATGGTGCTGCGTGCCTGTGACTCTAACACTCGGGAGGTGAAAGAAAGGTGAGTAGGGGCTCAGGCTCATTCTCGGCCGCTTAGAGCACTTAAATCCAGACTGAGCTACAGGACCCTGTTTCAAAAACCAACCAAGCAAACAAAAGGAAGCTGGGGACACAGCTGGACAAGCATGCACGAGACCCAGGGTTTTATTTCTAACACAGCAGCAGACCAAACAGAAGAACAACAAAGGTTAGTTGGAGTGTTGCAAACACTTAACATCATTTACCATTTAGGATGTCAACCTAGAGACACTGCTGATTTTGTGAGTTGAGGCTGGAGATTGTTCTTATCTTGGCTTCAGAGCCAAGGAAGAAGGAATAACTCAGGTTTGCATAAATGACCTGAAGTGGACAGAAGCAGTGATCAATGCAAATAGGATGTGTCTCCAACTACTGGCACAATTTTGTGTCAAGAACCCCAGATACAGAGATCCAGACTGTGGGTTGTCCGGCCCCAGTGGATACATCTATAGCACAACTCCTGCATTTATGGCTCAGAGAACATTGTGAAAAAGAGAGCAAAAAGATTGTAAGAGCCAGAGGACCAAGAAGTCTGCTGTGAAATGGCCACTTATAGAAATGGCTGCATAAACAAGATCTCAACACTGGCAATATCAACAAGCATGCTAACTTGAAAAGACACAAAGGGCTCCGCCATTAGACAAGGGGCTCCAGGCCACTGGAGGCTCCGCCATTAGACAAGGGGCTCCAGGCCACTGGAGGCTCCACCATTAGACAAGGGGCTCCAGGCCACTGGAGGCTCCGCCATTAGACAAGGGGCTCCAGGCCACTGGAGGCTCCGCCATTAGACAAGGGGCTCCAGGCCACTGGAGGCTCCGCCATTAGACAAGGGGCTCCAGGCCACTGGAGGCTGCTAAGAGAGGGGGAGCTGATCTCTCCCAGGGATGAGCTCCTAATTAGGTGTCCATTACAAAACAGACTCAGCAGGCTGTATATTTATATATGTGTGCATACACACACATACATTACACATATGTAATAATAATTGAGGGGCTGGAGAGATGGCCCAGCAGTTAAGAGCACTGACTGCTCTTCCAGAGGACCCTGGTTTAATTCCCAGCGCCCACGTGGCAGCTCATAACTATCTGCAATTCCAGTTTCAGGGACCAAACACCCTCACACAGACATACACACCAATACACATAAAGTAAAAATAAGAAATTATAAAATAATAATTGGGGAAGAAAAGACTATCAGTCTGAGAGGGGGCATTGAAGGAGAGGACTTGGGAAGGGTTGGAGAGAAGAAAAAGAAGGGAGAAAGCTATAAAATTATGTTTAACTAAAATGTATAAAAATAAAATAATTTTTAAAACCACACACAGACACACACACAGACACATACACACACACACAGAAACACACATATACACACACAGACACATACATGCATACACACGCATGCACATACAGACACACACAGACACACACAGAGACACACACCTAAACACACAGACACACACATATGCACACACACACACACACACACACACATACATCCCATCCTTGGGGTAGCTTAGCTAGTGCAGTAATTTCCCAGCCTTCACAAAGCTTTGCCTTCAATCCCCAGTGCTGCATAAACACAGTAAGGTGGTGTACAGCTCTAATTCCAGATGCTGAGAGGTAGGTAGGAGGATTAGGAATTCAGAATACCATTTACTCCATAGCAAGTTTGAGGCCATCCTGGACTACACGAGACCCTGTGTTAAAGAAGGAAAGGAAAGAAGGAAGAAGGAAGGAAGGAAAGAAGGGAGGAAGAAAGGAAAGAAGAAAGGGAGGGAGGAAGGAAGGGAGGAAGAAAGGGGGAAGGGAGGAAGGGAGAGAGAAAGGAAGGAAGGAAGGGAGGAGGGGAGAGAGGAAGAAAGGAAGGAAGGGAGGAAGGGAGGAAAGAAGGGAGGAAGGAAGGAAGGAAGAAGGAAGAGTCCTTTCTTAGGCCTAAAGAGACCCTACAGACCGAGCCTATATTGTGTCACTGAGTTCAGTGAAAGTTGGACATTCTTCCAGATGAGCAAATCCTTGTTTCTTCTCACCTCTCTCAATTTAGCACCTCCCTCTTTCTTTTTCTGGCCAACCACGGAGTTCCTGGTTTTCTAACACCTTTAGGAGCCATCTGGCCTGCCTGGGCAGTGGCTCATCTTGTAGATCTTTCTCTGTCTCCTTCCCAGCCACACACAGCAGTTGCAGATACTGGGCAATGAGAACCTTGCTCAAGTCACCAAAGCCTGTTAGGTTTCTTCTGCAGGGATGTCAAGACTACGTAAACAGTGAATTCTGATTCTGCTAACTCATGTGATGGGATATACTAGACTTTGTGGACTCTTGATTTTTTTTCAGTACTTATAGCCTTCTTTAAAAATTAAGTATACATACTTAGAATGGGAACTCACATATTTGCAAGAACTGGCAAAGTATTGCAATAATACAGGAACTAGCAGAATCTTTAAGTAACTAGCCAACTAACACACTGTTCTGCTACTATACCCTCACCACACACACACACATACCACACTTAGAATCTATACATCTGATGAATCTAGAGGCCAGCTCCTAGGTCCTTAGATTTCAAGTCATCTTTGTCTATGTTACCTACATACTTAGGGTACCTAGTGCAATGGAACACATTTAGATCCTAATATGACTTTTGGCATTGTTCCTTAGCCTAGATCAGTGCTTCTCAGCCTTCCTAATGCTATGGCCCTTTAATACATTTCCTCATGTTGTGGTGATCCTAACCACAAACATGTTTTCATTGCTATTTTATAATTGTACTTTGTTACTGTTATGAATCATAGCTGTCTGTGTTTTCTGATGGTCTTAGGCAACCCCTATGAAAGTGTCATTCAACCCCAAAGAGGCTGTGACCCACTTGTTGAGAACCACTGATCTAAGTGGTCAGTTAAACAGCTCAATGGGTAGAAGAGCATTTCTAGAAAAAGTTCCTACACTGAGGTGGCAGGGGATGGCTTCTTATCCATGGGAAATTACTATGACCACACACACACACACACACACACACACTATACACACACCACATACCCAACACACACAAACACACACAGCACACACACAACACATATACATACCACACACAAACACATACACACAACCTACACACACACATATATCTAACACACACACATTTACATATTTTAAAGTTTTATAAATTGTAGCAAGCTCTTTGCTAAGGCTTCTCTCAAAGTCTTGGGAGGCACCTGTTTCAGACAGGAACCCTGGAGGCTTTAGGAGTTTTGGTGTAAAACCCACCCATTTCTGATTTAATTAGGTTAAAGTTTTCTACAAGCCCACCTGCCTCATGGAGAGTCATGTGAGATGCATGTGCTGCTTACACACCAGGGTCTCAGATAGCTCAGGGAATGAAAGAGAACAGAGCAGTCCACTGTAATTTCAGCCTGGCTTAAGAACTGATTCATAGGGACCCGCGAGGTGGCTCAGCCAGTGATATTGTTCACCACTGAGTCTCCCGTGGGTCAGTGTGGAACCTGGGACCTACACAGTAGAAGAAGAAACCTGACTTCCGCTGACCTCCATACACACTAAAGAAATCATTTTTTTTAAAGAACTAATTGTAGACACTTATTTTCTTTCTTTCCTACTGCTTCCTACCTGAGCCGGTCCACACCAGGGCAGCCCTCAGGGCTCAGCAGGCCACAACAAGCAATGGGGTGCGATGTGGAAGTCATTGAACCCTGTTGAGGCCTGCCCCCCCAGATATCTCTTTGAATCATATTGGATTCTCATCGTTTTCTCCAAGGGAGCTGCAATTCTGAAAGCCTCCATTTACCTCCTAAACTGAGTCAGTACACAGTCTCCTCGGTCGCTCTCCAAGGAACCTGAAAAATTCTAGACTCCAGTCTGAATACAGGGCCTTTCCCGGCTAGATCCTTCTCTCCGGTCCCCTCTGCCACGCACCGTTCTGCACTTTTGCCTTTGAGGCCCTCGTTTTCCACACCCTTTGACTCTTTAGGGTCAGTGCTCACCTTCTCCCTGTCTGCAATGCTCAGCCCCTCTGCTTTCCCAGGTTTGACTCAGCTTGCAAAAATTACCTCAGAGGTAAACTCTTCAAGGGAGCCTTGCTGTCTTCCTTCCAGGAGTTGGCGAGTTGTTGTGTCTTACTTTCTTCTTGCCCTCACTCCTCTTGCTAGGAAGGGAGTGGCTTTCCTGGTGTGCCCTTTGCTGTATTGTTTGGGTGTTTAGTTCTGTACAAGAAGAAAAGAAGAACAATGAGAGAAATGAACAAGAAATTTGTTAGTCACACAGAATAAGTAGCCTGCCAGGCAAATAGACTGAGTGGTGAATGTGTGAACACAGGCATGGAATGGATGTGCTAAGCAAATATAAACAAGATACCAAATATTAATAAGGTCTTAATAAGACTACCCATCCATATATCCACTTGGCTCCTCTTGTCTGCTACCTAGGAAGTGCAGATACAATCTCTGGCTGCTCTACAGGCTAATTGTCAAGCTCCTCCTATAGCCAGACTATCTGACCCCAGGTGCCTTCTTCTGGCAAACCCTCATGGTCACCGCTGTCCCTCATCCCACTGGTGGCGGAAGGCAGGACTCAGGTTCTGGGCTGTGTGTTTCTTTCACTGGCTTCCACTCGGTTCTAAAGTGATGGTTCACACTGATGGTTTTCCCCCTGACTTCTCTGTGGGCATTTTAAACTGACTTAATGATCCACACGATCGAAGGCTATTAATGTGTTCTGAGTATCCTTTCTGTATGGAAGCCCCTGGGAGACCTTGCTGGGCGGTGTACTTGGAGGCTACCATCATACCAAAGTAATTTCTCACCCAGTTCGTGAGCGATGGACATGAGTCAATGAACAACTTGACATCAGCCTTTCGGGCCTCACCCTCTTGTCCGTATGTCTGTCGATCCCAGGCCCTGTTGATGAGGCCAGCTTTTGGGGGTTGATCTCTACTGTTCCGAGGGAGGTAGAGGAGCCTCTTACAAGACAAAAAGCAGAGAATGGAAATTGGGAGTAGGTGTCTCTAAGCAGAAGAAGCTCAGACACACAAGGGCTCCCAGAAAATGTTAGTGACAGGGAAATGTTAAGAATTGCATGTGCTGGGCAGTGGGAGTGCACGCCTTTAATCCCAGAGCTGGGGGGGCGGGGGCAGAAGGAAGCGGATCTCGGTGAGTTTGAGGCCAGCCTGATCTACAAGAGCAAGTTCCAGGACAGGTTCCAAAGCTACAGTAAAATCCTGTCTCGAAAATCCAAAAAATAAATAAAATAAAAAAGAATTGTATCTGATCATCGGCAATGGTGAGGAACGATGGCAAAGAGGAAGCAGAGAAGTGTGAGATTTAGAAACACCCATGCACCCCAGGTGATAGAGGAGGGAGCAAAAGCAGCTGAGCCTGCGGTGGGCTCTAGGGACACTGGCGATGCTCTAGGCTGGAGTGCAGTGGTTCCCGCCAGTCCAAGCTCAGGAGGGCCTTGGAAGCTCCAGAGTATTTGTTTTATGAATATCTTTATGCACTTGTTTTTATTTATTGCCGTTCTTGGGATCAAGCCCGGGGCCTTGTATATATAGCAGGCACATTCTCTACCACTGAACTATATCCCTCCTCCCATTTTATGATTTTATATAGTAGAAACTTTCCACTGTATTAATGTTTGGCATCTGTTTGTGGTAAGGTAAGTCTCCATATTGGGATCAGTTAATTTTTGTTCTTTCTCTTCCCTGTCTTTTAAGATTCCCCCTCCTTTCCTCCCTCCCTCCCTCCCTCTCTCTCTCTCTCTCTCTGTCTCTCTCTCCCTCCCTCCCTCTCTCTCTCCCTTCCTCTCTGTCCCTCCCTCCCTCCTTCCCTCTCTCTCCCTCCTTCCCTCTCTACCTCCCTCCTCCCTCTCTCTCCCTCTCTCCCTTCCTCTCTCTCTCTTCCTCCTTTCCCCCTCCCTCTCTCTTTCCCTTCTTCCTTCTCTCTCTCTCCCCCCTCTCTCCTTCCATTCCTCCCCCCTCTCTTTCTCTCTCCCTCCCTCTCTCCCTCCCTCTCTCTCTTTTGACATGTTTACAGATACACAGTACTAAGTCTCCTCCATTGACTCAGTTCCTTGAAGTATAAATAAGGAAACAAACACTTAGATAATTACATGAAATCTCTTCATATTGATGCTCTCCAGTTGTTCTGAAAAATAACATTTGTTGGGCTGGAGAGATGGCTCAGTGGTTAAGAGCACCGGCTGCTCTTCCAGAGGTCCTGAGTTCGATTCCCAGCAATCACATGGTGGCTCACAACCATCTGTAATGAGATCTGGTGCCCTCTTCTGGCATGCGGGCATACATGGAGGCAGAATGTTGTATACATAATAAATAAATAAATCTTTTAAAAAAAATAACATTTGTCTTCTCCTTGGCTGGGAGGGGGCGGGTTATGAGCATTGATGACATCTCTGAAAAGCATCTCATTTCCTAGGAAATGAGCTTAAAAGTGTGTTTTTCCCTCACGATGAGGTAACAAATCACTTATATCATGATACTGATTTATAATAACTGAAATTTTGGTGTTGAAAAAAATTTCAGTGGTTTGATAGTAGCCTAAAATAAAATCTTGAGTCTGTTTCTCTCTTACGTGTTTGAGGTGACAGATAGGCAGAGAGTCTCACCATGATTTCTTAACAAAGTGTTCCATGGTATTTTCCCAGTGAGCCTTTCAGCAGTGCACAAGGCCACAGACATGGCCTGGTGTTTCTCTCAGGAGAATCTGGATTCACAGTAAGTGGTTCATGTAGCCTGGGGCACAGCCCTTCTCTTCTCTTCTCTTCTCTTCTCTTCTCTTCTCTTCTCTTCTCTTCTCTTCTCTTCTCTTCTCTTCTCTTCTCCTCTCCTCTCCTCTCCTCTTCTCTTCTCACCTGTAGAATTCCATTCATCACCCACCCGTGGTGACTCTGTCACTTAGAAGAGTTCCCCACTTCCACAAGGCTCCAGCTTGTGGGATAGTCAAGAGTCATCAACCCATTGGAATACGAAGTGCCCCCGGCATGTATTAGTCTTCATCTTCGGGTACACAGTGTTATGTTCTCTATAAAGCAATGCAACAAGTGGTGGAAACGACAGCGCTTAAATAGGATTTTTGTTACTGCAGTTCTAGAAGAGAATCTCTCAGGTAAATAGAATTTCAAAGGAATACAAGCCTTATGATGTTTTCAACCAATTGACTGTGATTTTGGAATAGATTTCAAAATTCTGGCTCGCCCTCTGGTAACCTGGTGACGGACACTGTGGGGACCATGGAGATCTTTCCCACATAACTCCCATAACTCAGTGTATACTCTATGGTGCCCGAAATTCAATATGGAAAGGAAATCACTCCACAGGTGACAGTGGACAGTGAGTCACCTGGAAGAAGAAACATGTTTTTTTTAAATCCACAACAGTTAGGGAATAGCTGGAAGACTTCTCAGATCCTGAGAAAATGGACACAGTTCAAAATGCTAGGTGCTTAAAATAGAGGATAAAGCACCCAAAGAGGGGACTAGACAGCTCACTGAATAAACCACTAGGAATGGATGAGGTCCCCAGCACCCATATTGAAGTCTGGTTGGTGGCAGCACACCCCCATCTCCCACTGGTCTGCAATTCTGCTGCTCAGGAGGCAGAGTGGCATCCTCAAAGCAAGCTGCTCAGCTAGACTAGCGGGACCAGTGAGTGCTGGGCTCAGAGAGAAACTCTACCTCAGCAAACAAAGTGATTCATCCCATCGTGTGTGGTCTTGAAGGCCAAGAGAAGGATACAGGACATTTCCTAGCTGGCGCAGGAAGTGCTTGGAAGACTTCGAAGAACAGGACCTGTGACAAGAAATAAATTACTTACTTCAGGCACGAAATTCAAAAACTCAATAATCAAGATAAATTATATTTTTTAAAAAGGAAGTGAATATTAAGAAAGTCCTTAATGAGCAAAATCCCATTGTCCTCTTTTATGTTAAGTGAAATATTAAATGGAAGATTGGAGAAATAATCCATTCTTAACTTTTAAATTGCATGCTCTTCTGAGAAGCACGCTGGATTCTCAGTGTTGGGCTCCATTCCATCTAGAATGTTCATTACCCTGTGTTCTGTGTGTTCACGCTGTTGGCACTGCCAGCCGTTTGTCACTTGCTACCTCCTCCTCCAGCCTTTCACCTCCATTCTGAGTTTCCCTCCTCTCTACATTACTTCTCTCTGCCCCATCTCCCAGGAACTCCTACTGGTCAACCCAGAAATTTCACTCCATAGACACGAAGGCTCTTGCTTCTTCTACCTTTCTCAGAGAGGCCACTTTTTTCCTCTCCCTTCAGACCTCTTGTTCCACTACTGTGGCAAGCACCTGAGGAGCTGGCTTAAAGAGGGACATACTAATTTGGGCTTGCAATTTGAGTGCATGCTGGCTAGCTCTGCTGTTGCTGGGCCTGTGAGGAAGACGTTGAGTCAGAGCTGCTCACCTCATGGCCGTCGGGCAGCAGAGATAGTGACAGAAAAACTCAGGGAGAATACAGACCCCAAGAGTCACCTAATTTCTCTAGCTAGCTTCTGTCTCCTGAAGCTTCCGGTACCCTCTAAAATACCACTGCGAGGTGGTATTTAACACAGAAGCCTATAGGGACATTTCATATCCAGGGTGTCACATCCTTGACACAATTTTCCACCTGAGCACATTGTATCATGCGGATTTTTTTTGGTAGTTAGAGATGAGAGTGGAACTCCTTTTCTGATGGTGTTATTATAAACTTCCCCACTCCTTTGGAATCTCATAGCTTTATGACTATTTTTTTAAATTTTAAAGTAAGCCCTGGCTAGCCCAAACGCTAGATTCTTCTGTCTCGGCTTCCTGAGCACTAGGATTTCAGACGCGCACCACAATGCTTGCCCCTTTGTGGTTTTCAGACGCGCACCACAATGCTTGCCCCTTTGTGTTTTTTCTTTCTGGTAGATTAGGCTTTCATTTACTGCATCACCCAAGGTCTTGGAGCCTTGTGTGCTTTCTTCCTTGACTTCAGCTTGGGCCTCTCCTCGGTGACTCTTGGGGGCTGGGGAAACAAAGCCGGAGGCTTCGGAAAATTTTACTTCAAAATGGACTATGAAGCCATAGTAATGAAAATAGCACAGAATTGCAGTAGATTAGAATTATAGACCAAGAGGTCAGAGAAGAGATCCCCAAATGAATACACACATGTACAGAGAAGAATTGAGTTTTACTTTTATCATTACCACGAATGCAAGCCTGGAAAGGACAATTGTTTCAATCAGTGCAGTGGGAGAGAATCACACACACATGAAGGAGGATGAAATTTCACATACATGCAATAATAATAAATAAAAGTAATTAAAAATGGGCAAAGGACCCAAATAGACATTTCTCAAAAGAAGCCGTTCAAAATACCCAACAATATCTGGAAAAATTTCATCCTCCTTCATGTAGGAAAATAATTTGGAGGGAGAAGCTCCGTGACATTAATCTGTATAGTGAGTTTTTGGAGCTCCCCAAAGCAAGGCTCTCCCCCCCTTAAAAAAAGACAAATTGTACGAACAATTTGGGATTGTATGAACCTACAATGCTCTTCACAGCAAAGGAACTAGTAGACCAAGGAGATAATATATAGATGGTCTCTTCCTCTAGCACAGTGGTCTGTGCCTTAGAAACTCAATAGCAGACACTGAAGCAATTAAACAAAACCGATTGAAAACCATGCAAAGGTTGGGACTGAAATAGCTTAGTGGGTGCGGCACTGGCCATGCCAATCTAGTAACCCCAACTAGGTCACCAGGACCCACATAACGGTGAAAACCGACCCATAGATCTGTCCCCTGACCTCTGTGCGTGTACCATGGTATGTCCCCTTCATCACATACATGCAATAATAATAAATAAAAGTAATTAAAAATGGGCAAAGGACCCAAATAGACATTTCTCAAAAGAAGCCGTTCAAAATACCCAACAATATCTGGAAAAAATACTCAACGTTGTTAATCGCCAGGGAAATGCAAGTCAAAATCACAGTGTAACATTGTCAGAATGCCTATTACAAAGAAAGCATGAAAGGTTAAAGGCATGGATAAGGATGCTGAGAAAGGGAACCCTGTATTCTGTGGTGGGAACGTAAACCAGTCACACATCGTATTGTATACTAGAATGAGCATACTTGTCATTTGTCAATTAAGATAAATTAATAAAAAAAAAGTTAAACATAAACCCAAAATGTACCAGGCTATAGGGAATTTATTTAATGATAATATGTCCTGATTCAAAGCAATAAAATGATTATTTTGCTTTTCTTTTTGGTGGAGGTAGGAAATAATGGTCCCAGCTTTGGAGAGGCTGAAAAATGTCTTCAGTAAAATCAAGGGAAAGTAGAGTTCATTTAGATTTTACTAACTGTAACTGACCAGACAGGTCCTTCCAGGAGAGTGTCCTTGGGACAGTAGGTAGGTCAGCTGGGTCAACTTCCTGAAGGAGGACAAAGAGCAGCCCAGAAACACTATAGTTCGCCAGTGCCTCCTGGAGGCACTCAGAGGACAGTTCCCAATATTTGCTTATGTGCTATGAGAGATGGTGGCGTTGTCTCTCCTCTGCTTCCACCTTCATGACTCAGGGCTTGACCTGATGGATGACGAGGAAAGTTGGGATTTGGTGGGCCATGCATTCTTACAGAGATACTTCAGTATATTTATTGTATACAGTGGAATAAGGAGGAGGCCAGCTAGCTAGTCTCAGTAGGAGGTCTCTGTAGGGGAGTAGTTTCAGGTTGCAGAAGGAAGCTGTGGTTGATAGTTTCTGTATATACTGCTTTTAGCCAAAGGTCAGTTTGTTTATAACATACCTGGATTGGAGGATGGCTTTGCCAGGTCCTATAGGTCTTAGGCACTGGGGTCCTTGACATGGCCACATGCAAGCCAGAGCTCAGACTCCTCTATGAATTGTGACTCCCATCCCATCTTGGGGTGGATAGGAATTTGGGGCTGGTAATTTATTTGTTTGATCATTTCATAAAGGCTGAAAAATGAACATGAAGTTTCTGGAATTCATTGTCACAGAGATCATGGAGTCAAGCACGTTGGTGTTTTCTAAAGGGCCAGGTAATTTCTATGAATTTTGTGACCAATGGTGGAATGTGTAATTGACATTAAACCTTGGACTAGGGTCAGCATTAGATTCGGGGTGGGCAGAGGACACAATTACCTTTCTTTTACCCCAGTCCTAATTTCTAAAGTCCGTGAGATAACCCATCCTCAAACTTTGGAAGAGATGCTATTGGGAGAAAGGATCTGGGTGAAGGGACATCAGAGGGGATTTGGGGATGATTTCTGTGACTCTCTTGGGTGGACTCAATGCTGTTCTCCACCAGAGACCCCAACACCCTGTGCTGAATGAAGACCAACCACACAGCGGTTGTAAGGACGAAATCCTCTTCTGCAGGTTCTCACCCTTCCTAACCCCGCAGCCCTTTAATACAGTTCCTCACGTTGTGGTGCCCCCAACCATAATATTATTTTCATTGCTACTTTGTAATTGTAGTTTTACTACTTTTATGAATCACATTGTAAATATCTGATAAGTAGGATATCTGATATGTGACCCCTGAGAAAGGGTCCTTCTACGCCCCCCCTACCCTCCCCGCAAAGGGGTCTTGACCCACACACAGGTCAAGATAGATAGAAGGGCTCTACTGACAGGGAGAAGGGGCTGTGGATTGCCTGGCTGAAGAGCTTCATTCAAGAGTAACTTGACATGTTTGTTAAGTTACCTTTCTGTTGCTGTGACCCAGGCAGTTAAGGATAATAGTCCATGGCAGAGAGGAAGCATGGTGGCAGGAATAGGAAGCTGACAGTTCCATCTTAAGCGCAAGCAAGAAGCAGGAGAGCAAACTAGAATTAGGGCAGGCTTTTTACTTTCAAAGTCTACCCAGTGACGTACTACCTACCTAAACAGCACTAGCAACTGGAGACCAAGTGCTCAGAGGCCTGAGATGATGGGGGATGTATCTTACTCGGATCACCACACACGGCTTGTAGCCCTATCTGCAGAGTGTCTCTTCTATGATACCTGAACGTTGATTCTATTACATCCTCACAGCCATTTGGTGAGGAAGAGCCCAGGGTTTCCTGTGTTTAGAGAGTCGTAAAATGTTCAAGATCAGATGGCTTCTGATCTCATGCTTCTCGTAAGGTTTTCTAGCTGCCAAGGAACAATGCGTACTGAAACTGTAATAAAATGAACACTAGACTGCCCAGCTGCTGGGAACAGCACGTGTTAGCAGTTGGCCTCTGGTGGGTATGGAGACTGAAACCCAGCCTGCTGATATGACTTAGTATCCTGATTTTATTGCTCTTTTGTATAACATATTCCATAGTCAAAAGAGTATTAACTTAGGTTATGTTTATCTTCCATGGTAGGCAGTGAACTCCTATTTATCTCTGCTTTGGTTCCTATGGCTTGGATCCTAGTGGACTTGCAGCAACGGCTCTGAATAAAAGGATGGGCAGAGATGTATTGTGGAAAGTCCAGTCTCTTTTGCTGCCTTTCTCTACATTTTGGCACAGGAACTGGTTTTCCTTTGATCACTGGAAGGAGAGATGTGTCATAATCTTGTTTCCCCAGGGCGCTTGACCTCTGATGACATTTTCAAGGCTCCAGTGAAATGTTCCTGGATCATCAAACCTCAGCACCCTCTTCCTTCTCTTCCTTCCTCCTTTCATCCTCATCACAGTGCAAAAAAAGTTCTTTCTAGATGGCACCCCACAAAGGAGGTGTTCTGACTCCTCTCTTGCAGTCCCACGGACAGCTGAAAGGGGGGAGTCTCGCATCAGTTGTGCAGGGGCCGCTGGCTGCTCTAGAGGGGACGACAATGAACATGTGGTGGCATGGTGGTGTGTCTGAGCCCTCAGTGGGAAAGGCTCCCTGATGGGATAGTCCTTATTGCAATGTGCTTTGAACCATGTAATAGAATTTTCAAGGGGATCCAAGAAAAACAAAAAGAGAAATAAAACGTTTCTAGTAGGAATACTTTCTAGAAGACTGGATGGGATTCTCTGATTTCTAGGTAGACTAGTTCAATATGGTAATGTTTTATGGAGCAGTGTCCATTTTCCAATGGGCAAAAGAATGAGGAAGTGCCCGCTAATAAATCCATGGAGCCTTAGTTAGCATTCAGCACAACTTCAAGGGAATGCTGCACTGAGGATTTCTGTGCAACCAATTACCTAAATCCCAAGGCATGTTGTCTCTCCCCAGACTAAAAGGTCTTTGGGACAATGAGGAGACAATGGCCCTCTTGCCCCCTTGTCATGCACATTAATGTCACAGGTCCCAGGAGAAGACTTGGGGTGCTTTGATGGCCAATGTGCTCAATTTGGTTTCAGAGATTTCCCATTCCTTGCATCTAAGCATGCCTTCTCAACAAACAAATAGTACTGGGACACAATTCTCCAGCAGGCTATGGGTCCTTAATTACCTCCACTCAGTGGTCCTCCTGCTGTTGGGAGCATGGCAGACTCTTGGAGGCATTAACATTCCTGGAATTTCATTAGGCTGGTCTTTGTAAAGGAGTTGAATACTGCCTCATTAGCTCAGGCTCACGGGGCATTTGTGTCTCTGACAAGAGCTTAATCATAGACATTGTTTACCAATCAGTACTGAAAGGATGGACTAGAGAGCTAATCTGAAGATTAACACAGTAACTTGTTGGGAGGTTATTCTTTCAACCAGCCAATGCAAGAGTTAAACAAACGGTTTATGTAGCTCTTGTTTTCCATAATAAGATTGGGGGACTCCATCCAAGGCAGGGATACATTTAAACATTTCTAAGTCTGTCTCCTTCTGTTTAACATTGAGTTAGCTTGGTAAACCCAAAGAGAAGAATGACAACATTGGAGAATATTGGGTTGAACAAATCAAAGATCCAAGAGACCAGCTGGTTGAGCCAGCTGACCTTGGGCGACTTTGCCTTGAGACTTGCTCAGTTTCTGCAAACACTTTAGGAAAGCAGGGTCATAAGGGAGTCTTAGACTTAGTCCCAAGGGCTTAACTCCCCTGGAGAGAGGTTTCTCTTTCTGCACACTTGTGTTCTTTCCATGTGGATCTGAAGATCTTTGCTTCTCTTTAGCGTTTGGAGCCGTGAGCTGAGTGTTGAGATCATGGGTCCTGTTGGGTAGACTCTGGAACTTTCAGACTGGTTCTGAGATATTTGAGCAAAAATATTTCTGTGATTAGGAATTTTGGTAGACTGAAGAAGTGGCTTTCAGTATGTAAAGACTTAACCCCGCCAACTTCTCAGATACAGGAATGTGGCCTTAGGAACACAGACTTTCTTCTCAAAGAAGTCTGTACTGGGCAGAACCTGGGTGCACAGCCGTGAGAGCAGGGCAGACTTTCGGAACTGCATCTGATGTGCTCATGACCGTCAGGCTGCCGGAGTGTGGGTTCTGGAACATTGGGCTGAGGACAAGAAGGGGACAGAAAGTATAAATTCCTTGACCCAGGGAAGCCAGTAGGAAGGAAGCTGTCTGGAGGCCCACCATACCTCTGTTAATCAATATTCTGATAATAACTCTTTGTTACAGCTTTGGGATGCTGAGGGGAGGAGGGAGTTGAGTGGCTGCGAGGGGCGCATCTCTGCGGGTAGTTTTGGGTGTCACCTCTGTTGCCTCTAGCTACCGTGAAGAGCAACAGCGGCTATTTCATCTCTTAACTCCACCCAGGAACGGTGTTAGAGGTAGTGTGTAGAGTAAACGCCAAGAGCCAGAGAAAGGGGGGACAAGGAGGAAAGTGCCCGGGCAGCGTCTGCCTGTGGGGCTTGGCACCCTGGCCCTCTGGCAGTCACAAAGCCCTTCCTTGTGACTCCAGCTGCCAACAGCCCTCACGACTGTTTGTCCCACTTAAAATAACGAGTCTCAGAGTCCCTTGTTGGAGTCAACCATTTCTTATGGTGTGGTTCAGCTTTTAGGAAGAATAAATCGACATTTTAAGGCCTGCCTGGATTTATTGTAAACAGTCTCTCCCCACTAAAAGTGGCCTGCCGTGTGATTTGGCCCAGCGTGGTTTGGCTAGGATGTTGGCTCCATTATGAAGACACATTTGCCGTTAAAATAACACAGCCACAGGGAAATACACCTCGTTGTTGGCTGAGTGTGTGTTTTCTTAGGAACTGGGAAGGATTTCTCTCTGAGTCACCTTAGCTGTTTCTCTGAGTCATTCCTGGGGATAAGAAGAAGGACAGAGCAAAGAGTGATGGAAAGGATTGGCCATCATGACTCAGCCTTCCCTCTCACGCCTCCCATGAATCTGTGACAGGTGCCCAGACCTCCTCTGCCTTAAAGAAACCCTGGGAAAGCAGTCTTGCTATTGGTCAGAAGGATGTAGACAGGTCTTCTGTTGGCTCAAGAGGTATCCTGTGTGTGTAGCATGTGGGTTTTCCAAAGCTACTTTTCTAAGACTCTGGGCCTGATCCTCTTTAAGGTTGGCCCTGGGTGGGAGTACCCTTTACTTATGGTACCCATGGGCCTGCTACAGGCAAGAGAGGCTGCCCGAATCCCCTGACTCACTGAGGTCTACATGGTGCTGGGGCTTCTTGGGCCTGAGTGGAATCTGCAGCTTGCCCTCTTTCCTTCTTTTGGCTTATAGTCTCAAATCTCCCAGAATCTGGCCTCCTTCAATGTGGCACAGGCTGGCTTCCAACCAACCGGCTGCTCCCCGGCCTCAGCCTCCACAGTGGTACCATTATAGGCAGGTGCGCTACACCCAGCTTGAGATTTCTTGCAAGAAGAGTGTTCCTAGTTTTGTGTTTGTTAAGTTTTTTTTTTTTTTGAACCGGCAATCCTCTCCACCGATACAATAATCCAAATCAAACCAAATCAGACCAAATTAGAAGAAGCCCAGTTTTAATGGATGCCAACGCTCCCGGGCGGCCCCCAGGGAAAACATGAAGAGGAAAAAGGGAGACCACGGAGAACCGGGAAGACCATGTGTTCGTTCTCTGGGTGGGGGGGGGGCAGTTTAAATAGCCTTTGGGAGTGGTCTTGACTCTCCCTGGGGAGGGATTGCCATTGGGTGGGCTTTCTTGGAGGTGGAGTCTGGACTGTGGCAATTCCCAGGGGAGGGGGCTTGAACCAGAGCTTTCCACCCAACAGTCCAAAATGGGTGCCAGGGGCTGGGGCAAAGCCCCCGACCAGTGTTCTCTGAGAATCAGAACAAGAGTCTTCTAACTTTGGCTTCATCATCTCTTAGTTTGGCAGATTTGGGTAAGTGATCGTGTATAAACCTCAATTTCTCCAACGGCACACCAGAGGTTACTATAGAGGTAACTGACTTCCTAGAGCCATGAGAACGAAGAGGCACAATCTTTGTCCTTACCAGGGATCCTAGCGCCTACTGAGTGTTTAGAAAATGCTGCTGCTATTCTGGCCTGTTGAATGCAGAGGCCAAGAATGTCACCCTAAGAATCGCAGGCCATGACTCACTCAAAGACTTCACAGTGTCCCGGAGTGTCTTAGCCATCAAAACTGGACAGGGGCCAAGTCCTCCTGGCAGGTACACCCTGCTGACCTCATGGTTGGTCTGAGCAGGAAGTCTGTGCCCAGTTAAGGGAAGGGCTTCCTTCCCAGAGGGAGGCACACAGGCACCTCTGGAGGGAGGCTTTGAAATTCCCTGTCCAGTCTGCAGTAGCTCTGTGGATCCAGGACCTGAAGCCGTACTGTCTTGTTTTATTTCCATGGCTTCGGCTACTTCGGTAGCTGCTTCCTTCTGCCTTTTTGGACGTGTTAAAAACAGTGTGCCCAGAAAACTCTTTGGCCCATGTTCACAAGCTGAGTCCAACCCAGGGTTAACAGTTAGACATGAAAGAGCTAACAGAAGCCAGGCAGACAGGCACCCACACCTGGCGGCTAGAATGAGCAAAACAGATGCCCTGGGAAGTCGGCAAGACTTTGTGTGTGAGCGCGGTCTTATGGGTTTACCATCCCAACTCCAGCAGCTAGCAGAAGGCTTTCAAAGTGAGGGAGTGCCCCCTGAGGCCTGCTGGAGGCCGCACCTGCACCAGAAGCCACACCCACAGCTCCCCAGAGGACTCTAATTTATGGAAAGAGGGATCCTGAACTCGGCCGCATTCTTGTGGCTGGGATCAAAAGGGCTTTCTTGCTGACCACAGATCACATCCCAGGAATCCTCCCCGGACAGAACATTCCTGAGAACGAATGTGACTTTGGCCACAGCCCACATGGTGGAGCAAGACTTGGAAGGGCACGGAGCCAAGACAGATACTCTAATGTCCTAACAAAGGCTTATTTGCTTCCCAGCAATAGAAGTGTAGATTTGAAACAAGCTACATTTCCCTCCTGCTTTATTTTTGGGGGGGTGGGGGTGGGGGTTGGATAGAAATGAGCAAAATGGAACTCTCACCCCAGCAGATGACTTTGCTTCTTATGAACTTAAGGTTTTTGTCTGTGAAGTGGGAATGTTGGACTCAGATGAAAAGGACTTTACCACTGGGCCTCACATGTGACTAGCTTCACCCCTGTATGGGCCCTGATCCCATTAGCAGTGTGAATTTGCTGTATCAGGACTAGGTCATTGCTAAGCTCTACCCCTTTGCCTGGAGCTCTAACAGCGTGGACAACCAAAGCCTGAGGAGAATATTTAGAACCACAGTGTGGGCAGGATGCTTCTGTGTCTTCTGGACCAAGGTGCTTGGAGCAGCTGGGGGAGGGGAAGGGCCACAGCTGGGACTGGGAGACAGGTGTCTGCTGTGTAGTTCTAAAGTGGAGAAGGATCCCAGTGCTGAGCAGCAGGGGTGGGAGAGAACGGGGCGGGGGGGGGGGACCTGCCTGCCCACTTGACACACCAGTGTACTTCACAGTTTGCTTTTCTCGAGTATTCCCAAGAGTTGCTGGTTTACTTGTTCCAGGTCATCTTGCCCCTGACAGGGTCAGCAAAGCTGCGCTTCCTTCTCTGAGTAAGCCCGGTGGGGAGAAGAAAGGAAGGAGGAAAGTGGGTTCTTTTGCTAGACAACTCTGTTTATCTAATTCCTGATTGTCTCCAGAAATGAGAGGAGAGTTAAGTACTCAATGGAAGCAGAGCTCCGAATCCCCCTTTGTAGGAAGCACTGTACCCCACATAAAGGCCAGTAAAGTGGAGAGGGCCACATAGCTTTCTCCTCTTTCCGCCACCCTCACATTTTTGGTGGTCCTGGAGGTAGAACCCTGAGTTTTGTTAATGCTAGGTAAGTACTCCATCACTGAGCCACCTCTTTAACCTTTGAAGTTCTGGGTTCTAGTCTCATTCATATATTCCAGGCTGGCTTTACATGGTCACCATGTAACCCAAACTCAGTCAAACTCATGATCCTCTTGTCTCAGCCTACCAAGTGCTGGGATTCTAGGCATGCATAGTTAGCCTGGCTTTTTTTTTTTTATTCCACCATCAATGAAGCCATAGCTGAGAGTTTGGTGTGCTGATGAAGAAACAGACTGTAAAGACAGGCCACTTGTACTCTTTGTACACAAATTAAATGTTTGTACTTGGTTTCTGGCTTCTGTTTCTGGTACAATAACTTCTGGGTGGGCATGGATAGGGCTCTCGTTAATAATGAGAGAGTTTTCTCCTGCTCCTCTTAAGGGGCTGAGCGCTTGGTGGTCAGGATGCTGGTAGCTTGCCCTTTGCTCAGATCTCCAAGCACAGGAGCACGGGAAGAGGTTTGGGGGAAGGGAGATGGATGGCCTGGGTAAGGGAATTGTCAGGGGAGCACTATGTGACCGCTGACGGCCGGCCAGGTCATAACATGGTGTATGAGACCCAAGGGAAACAACGGTGTCACTGCTGAACCATTAATTAGATGAGGGATAGAATCTCACCTGCACACCGAGAATGTCACAAGAAAAAAAAAAAGTGTGCTTTTCAACATCTAGAATTTCTTTTCTTTTCCTTTTCTATAAACAGAGTTTCACTTTTGTTTGTTTTTGTTTTCCAAGACAAGGTTTCTTTGTGTAGCCCTGGCTGTTCTAGAACTTGATTTGTAGGCCATGAACACAGAGATCTGCCCGCCTCTATCCCCAAGTGCTGAGATTAAAGGTGTGTTCCACCACTGCCCTGCTGCCACCTCCTCCTCCTCCTCTTCCTCCTCCTCCCCCTCCTTCTCCTTCTTCAAACATAATTCTTTATTGATTCTTTGGAAATTTCACATAATGCACCCCAGGCCCATCACCTCCCAGTCTCTAGACTCACCCCTACAACATGCCCCCCCAACTTATTAAAAAACAAAAGAAAACAATAAAAAAGTCCACCTTGCTCCTCCATCTTTCCAACACCTCTTCATCCATCCGAGTGGCATCAGGAGCTGCCGCCTGTCACACAGTAGAGCCCTTTTGTCCAGTCAGCCCCACCCACAAAATGTTCACTGAGTCATTGAACTGATTCAAGGCCTCTGGTTTTTGGTACACCATCATCACCAGGCCTTCATCAAAACTCCTCTCGAATATCCTCTTGTAGCCCCAAGTCATGAAGATTCTGCTGATATCATTCCACAGGACCAATTTTTTTCATGTATTCCAGCAGGAAAACCCAAGGCTCAGATTATGGGTCTGGGTGGTAGTTGAGCTAGCTGGTCCCGGCCATTGAGACCACCCCCTCAGGTGAGGGGCAGAGTCAGCTTTCCTAGGGCCATGCTATTGGGACCAGCTCTCCCATGCCTATGGTGTGGGGTGGGGCCAGCTCTCCCGAATGCTGGGGTCAGCTGTCCCTTGGTGGTGTGACACCAGCTCTCCTGCTTTAGTGTCCAGCGAGTGGCGAGGCCAGTGATCCCGGGGCCAATAAGGGACAGAACTGGCTCAGCATGGCCCTTGGATTTCAACATGCATGGCAACATGAGCCATGTGATGATATCAGTTCAGACCCTAGCTGCTTTTGGGCCATGGACCCAGACAGAGTGCACATCAGCAGCTTGGGCCTGGGCCCGTGCGGTTGCACAACCATGGGGCCCTTGGACACCAACATTGTCCCAGATGGTGGCTCAGACCCCTGGCATTGGCATTGCCTTCGATGTTATCAGGAGCCACGGACATCAACACAGACCCTGTTTGCAGCAGGGCCACGGACCCAGACATGGCCCTCAGCAGCAGCCTTGGCTCCGACAACACCATAGCCTCTGTGGCAGTACAGCAGCCCTTGGATACCAACATGGCCACAGGCTGCAGCCTAGACCTGAGGCATCTTGGTGGCACCACAGGCCACAAACATCACAGACCCCGACTGTGGTAGGACCACGTCAGCCACCTGCTTAATGAAAATATTTAAAATACAGCTTTGCTAATTTGGGGTAGACAGAACAATACTTGTCTACTTATATATTTATTAGTGCAAGAGTGTGTGTTGAAAAGCATCTTGTCGTGGCTGGAGTATGAAATGCCCTCGTCAGACTTAGGTGTTTGGGCACTGTGCCAGCTGGTGGTGCCCTTTCAGAAGGTTTTAGGACCTTTGCCACTTATGACCTAGCTAGCAGAAGTGGGCTGCGGAAGGCGGGTTTTGTCTGTATCTCTGATTCCAGCCCTCTGCTTCTTGGTTGGCACCCATGACGGGAGGAGCCTCTGCTCCTGCAAACCCTGGCTGAGTTTCTTCATGCCCTACCTTCCCCACCAATGTGGACTGAAATCTCTTGAAGCCACCAGTCAATATAAATCCTTATTTGCTTAAGTAGCTCTGTCAGACAGTTTGTCACAGTGATGAAAAAACTAATATAAACTTAGGAAATTGTTCATTGTAGAAATTGTTCACTGTATTTTTCAATTTTATAGCTATTTAAACAATTTTGTTAATTCTCTTTACCTCCTCTTGGTAACATTCACAATATTTTTCTCTGAGTCACTCTGATGTGTTGTACGAACCCCACCTCTTGTTTGTTTCAGACACGGTTGTATCGGAATTTGTTCACCCAAGCCACAACAGCCCTTTAAAACAGTGGACAATGTTACAGTTTCTTTCTCATTCATTCTCGGCAAGTATATTTGGGATTTCTAGAATGTAACCTTGATTCAGTAACTTTAAAAAGTACCTTGTGAAAAGATCCTTTAAAAACAGACAGGGTAAGTGGAGGTAATGATTCTCAGCCAGTGCCAGAAAAGACAATATCATGTGTTTTCTCTTTTGTATGGTTCCCACCTTTCATATAGACATATAAACATATATATGACATGTGAGGAAGAGTAAAATTGTCCATGGGAACAAAGGAAGGAGGAAGAGATGAGAGAAAGCGGCAGAGAGGTGTGGGAGCTATGTTTAACACATAACATATATTTATATGAAAGTGTCTTTATACAACACAGTACCATGTATAGCAAATACGTACCATGAGATTTTAAAAAATATTTTTATTAATTCTTTGAGAATTTTGTACAACATATTTTGCTTACATTCACACAAACTCAACTCTTCCCATGGACACCCTCACCGTTCCTCTCTCTGCTCACCTGACTTAGAGTTCTGTTCTTCCTCCTTCTCCTCTTCCTCCTCCTTCCCCATCAAATACAGCTTCTGTGGCCAGACTTCCTTTGGGAGTGGGGCCTGCCCCAGAGTGGTCAACATACAAGGGATGACATCATTAAAGAAAACTCTCTCTCTCTCTTTCTCTCTCCCATCAGCTATCTTAAGCCAGGAACTCCACGGCTAGTGGTGGGAGTCTCACTTTCCCCCCATGTGCTGGGTGTTTGTCTGGCTTGAGTTTTCACAGGTCTTGTAAATGCTGCCATAATTGCTCTGAGTTCGTATGTGCAGCTGCCCTGTTGTGTCGAGAGAACACTCTCCCTTGAAGATCTCTGAGCTTTGGTTGGAGGGGTATGAGATGTGATGTGCATGCCCTATTCTTATTCTGTGCACATTGACCCGATCAGGGTCTTTGTGCTACTTACCATCTGGTACAAGAAGAGGCTTCTCTGATGGGGCTTGATAGATGCTTTAATCTAAGAGTATAGCAAGAAGTTATTAGGAGTCGTTTTAATACTGTTCCCATTTGGCAGAATAGTAGTATTAGGTTCTCCTCTAGTGCCTATGACTTACCTAACCACAAGTTCTTGGCCCTGTACTTGTATGGGTTCTGTCTCATGGAGTATGCCTTAGATCCAGTCAGAAAGTGGTTGGTAACTCCTATCTCGTTCCTGCCACTAATGTACCCGCGGGCTCCTTGCTGGAGCTTTCAGTATTCACGGTGGGTGAGACTGATTGTTACTCTTCTCCTCAGGTAGTGTGCAAACTCTCCCAGCTCTGTGAACACTAGCCACTAGCCATGCAGCTTCCAGGTGATTCCATGTTCTGTGACTCCAGTATGTGTAAACTAGATATAATATATAAATATATAAATGATGATATAATTTCTTTGCTTTTCTAGTGTCTTTAAAAACTAGTTTGATTAAGTAACTTGTATAAGCATTTCAATGTTGATTGTTTGCTTTATTATAGTTATTGATTCTTGAAAAAATGATGTAACTGAGAGCATTTCCCATAATACGAAACTTAACATATAAAAATAAAAACCTGCCAAAGGTGTTAGATTTTTGTTTTAAAATGTGCCTTATATTTTTATATTTGCACTAGTGTGCTTTAACATGTTTTTTCATACTCCCATTCTATACTGAATTGATTGACATGACACTTGGCAGCAATTCATATAGAAATCGTAGAATTAACTCTGTATTAAAACCCACAATATAATTAATGTAAGTTTACATACCAGTGTATATTGGGAAGGGTTTTGAGTCCTTGATGAGTCAAAATAAGAGAAACTATCTGAGAATTGAAATATTTATAACTTTGATTAACTTATAACTGTTTGGATTTCATGATACTCATTTCCAAATTCAAGGTAAATTCTTAGACTGTGAACCCACTGAGAGTGCAACAGCCGAATAAGGTTAAAAGGGTAATGTTCCAGCTTCTTTTCTAGGATTTTTAAAGTATTAGCCTGGAGTGGCTCAGCGGCTAAGAGCACCTGACTGTTCTTTCTGAGGACCTGGTTCAGTTCCCAGCACCCACCTTGCCTGGCTGGGATCCAGTGCCTCCTTCTGGCTTTGTTAGCCACTGTACCCATATAAATAGATAAACACACACATAGATAAATAAAAACAAAATTGTAAAATAAAGAATTAGCGTCTTATAAGCTTTAGAAAGTAATTTACTTTTCAATCCAGTATTTCTCAAATAGATTTTTACTGTGGACTTCTTTTTACAAAGCAAATATTAATAGTCTGTCCAACTCTAGTTCCACAGTCTTCCCTTCTGTTTGTCTGTATTTTCCAACACAGAAGAGATAGAGGAGGGGAAGTGGGGAGGAAAGATGCCTCAGAGAGTCCCCATGGCTTGGAAGTTCCCCATGGCTCTGCGCTTGTTGAGATGCAGATAGGAAGGAGGGCAGTGCAGGAAGTCACACTTCAGGGGACATCTCCCTGGATCAATGGGACTCTACTGTCTTGTGTACTCCTCTTTGAGGCCATCTGGTGTGGGCAAATGTGCATGAACCAGTGGCGCTCTAAGACCCTGGGTCTCTTTCTTGACTTCATGACTCCTGGGAAGGGAAGTGGTGTGTGGGGTGGTGGCAAGGTGGCATCGTTCAAATGATCTTTCATCTTTGGGTAGATTCTTCCACCAACCACAAGCTCAAGAAAACTGGAAACAAATTCTTGAAGGGTGGGGCTAGTGAATGGAGGCCCTTTTCCTGCATGACTTGGTGAGAACGGATGATCCTTTTAGTAGTGAGAAAGGTAAGTTGGGTCATGCTGCCTGGGCAACTTCCCCAAGAAGGAGGGCCATGAATACAGTTAGTGAAGAAGGTACGTGTCGCAAGGGGACCATTTGACATGGGCAGATGGTTGGGGACAAGCATTACCAGGGACACATGTGAAGCAGATACATAGATGATAATGAAAAAGCCCCAGCGGCTCACCAAGGCTGCTCCTCCTGGGCAGGAAAGCAAGAGAAATGGGCAATGCAAAGCCGCGCAGGTTAGGATGCTTGCTTCCCAGTCACTTAGATGCGGGGTTTCCTAGGGCAGAGGCTCCCAGATGTCACTGTGGACCATGAAGCCGCTGGTCTCCTGGTTACAGAGCAGCACCCTGACATTTAGACTCAAGGGAGAATGACCCATCTGTTTTTCACTAGTTCCCAGTGGACCGAGGGGCCTACCCAGGTAGAGGAACCCACACACTAAGTGGAAACTCATGGTTTTCCTTCTGCACAGGGTCTTCCTTTTAAACAGGTCTCCAAGCTGTGCAGAGGCTCAGGCTCCTCCTGCCCCGGCTCCCAGAGTTCTAAGATTCCAGATGCATGCTGTCACACCTGCCTCAAGCATTGGTTTTGTATTGAAATTATTGCCTGAATTTAATTCTCCATTTTGAGTAATCTTGGAAGTAATTAAGCTACACTTTTTCTAAACACTGTCACCCCAGTTTATTACAGCAGGAGGCTTGAACAATTGTGTCACTGAGTGGCTTCCTGAGTCTCAGCTCTATAGTCGCCTGCAGACCCCAGTGCCCTTGCCCTGCTGTATGCTTCCCCTCCCTTCTCTGCCTGGGACTTTTCCTGAGCGCACACGTCCAAACTGGTGACTCCAGGGAATGTTTCTCTTTTTCTTCTTTGAACACTGTCAGACCACTCAGAAATAAAGCACTTTCTATTTTGTGATTTTTATTCTTCACTCTTTCTGGATTATTGACCTTCGGATATCTATTATATAACCATACTACCTTCATTCATGAGCCATCTATTTAGAAGAACGTGTGTTTGTGTGTGTGTGCATGCCTGCTGCATGTATACATGATGTGGGATGCCCTTCTGTGTGCTGTGAATATGTTTTATTACCATGGGTTAATAAAGAAACTGCTTTGGCCTATGGCAGGGCAGAATATAGCTAGGTGGGGAAACCAAACTGAATACAGGGAGAAAGAAGGCAGACTTGAGGGAGATGTCAGCAGCCGCAGGAGAAGCAAGATGTGAGGTAACAAACCTTGAACCTTGTGGTAAAATATAGAATCATAGAAATGGGTTAATTTAAGTTGTAAGAGCTAGTTAATAATAAGCCTGAGCTAATATACCACACAGTTTGTAATTAATCTTAAGCCTCAGAATGGTTATTTAGGAACTGGTGGGTGGGAGAGAAACCTCTAGTTACATATGTGTTTGTGTGGATGTGTGCATATAGGCACATACCCAGGTGGAGGCCAGATGGCAACACTGAGTATCCCCCTGTATTGCTCTCCACTTTAGTTTTTGAGACAAGGTGTCTCAATGAACCTGGAACTCATTCATTCAGTTAGGCTGGATGGGAAATGAGCTCTAGGGCTCCTACCGTCCTCTACCTTCCCAGTGCTGGGTTACAGAGGTGGGTTTTACATGGGTGCTGGGGGTTGAATTCAGGCCTTTACACTTAGGAATCAGACAGTTTACCATCTGAGCCATCTCTCCAGCCCCATTTTTCTGTTTTTAATGATGACATTGATGACACCAGACTCTATTCCCCAAGGTCAACCTTCTCTACACCTCACCAGGCAAAGTCATCTGAGAAGATTAAGCTGAAAGAGACACATTAGAAACTCCACACTTCCAGGACTAGAGATGCCATATTGTGGTCAAGAGCATCTGGACAAGTTATCAAAAAACAGGTGTCCATATGTATGTGGACTTATGTCTGGGTCTCCAGTTCTATTCCTTTGACTAACATGTCTATAACCATGCTGTTTTTATTACTACAGCTCTGTATTATAATTTGAGATTGGGTATGGTATTCATCCAGCAGTTAGTTCTTTGATTATTTTTTAGCTATCCTGAATATTTTTTTGTGTTTCCACACAAAGCTGAAAATTGTCCTTTAAATTTCTGTGAAGAATTGTGTTGGGATTTTGATGGGGATTGCACTGAATCTGTAGATTGTTTTTGGTAGGATGGCCATTTTAGCTATATTAATCCCACCCATCCATGAGCATAGAAAATTTCCATTTTCTGATATCTTCTTCAATTCTTCAATGTCTTAAAGCTTTTTAGCATGTGAATCTTTCACTTGGTTGGTTAGAGTTGCCCCAAGATATAGTATATTATTTGGTACTATTGTGGAGGGTGTTGTTTCCCTGACTCCTTTATCAGTCTGCTTGTCACTTGTATATAGGAAGACTACTGTTTCCTTTTTGTTGTTGTTTTTTTGGGTTTGGTGTGTGTGTGTTAAGTTTGTATCCTGCTATTTTGCAGAGTGTTTACCAACTGAAGGAGTTTTCTGGTGGAGATTTTAAGGTCATTATATATAAAATCATATCACTTGCAAATAAAGATACTTTGTTTTCTTCCTTTCCTGTTTGTGTCCTCTTGCTCTAGTTCAGCTGGGGATGGGCTAAAAAGGTATGGGGTGGGGATGCCTAGGCTGAGAAAGCCCACCGGGAGGGGGAAAACTGGGTATGCCAGAAACTTTGGCCGTGTCCCCAGAGAGTGGAAGAGGACAGGTCCCTGCCAGTGGCCACAGGACTGAGTATGAGTCTGCGGAATTTGCAATGGACAGAGAGGAAAGTGAAGATAGCCTGTTTCATTCTCGGGCCAGCCAGCCCCCAGCTTTCCAGGTAGGCTGTGCCTCTGGGGGTTACACAAAGGGATGGGATAAGAGAAGAAGGCTGGTCCCTGGAGGATCTGTGAGTCCTCAGGACATGGGGGCAGAGAGGGAAGATAGGCCCCAAGTGTGGTCTGGTGCAGAGCTGAGAATGAGACTCATACAATTACTTTTTAAAACAAACAAATAAACAGACACATAAATAAATAAACAAAAGAGAAACTCCATGTATTTTTTTAAATAAAAATGCAGCACACACTGTTGCCGTCGTTTGGCTAGGCCCACTTTGGATTCTGCCATTTGCAGTGGAGAGCACTCTTCTTTGTTCTGTCTTATTTTACAGCAATCTCTGTCAAGACTCTTGTGCCTGAATTTCTCCGCTTACAAAATGGAAACAGCAAAGTAATATTATGAAATATAAACTGTTTTGCCAAGAAGTTTGTAATGTAAATGTGGTCGGGTTAAACATAACTGACCCCAAGCGTGTTCATCATTCAAAATGGAAACTTGAAAAGAAGATTTTGATAGTGACTGCATTTTCGATGAGCGGCTTGAGGTCGCAGTTCATAAAACAGTCCTGCACCGTTCGGGTCGTTTGTTTTCTGCCGAATTTGTAAACTGAAGGGATGGAATGCTCTTGGCTGCCTATCTGCATCTGCTATTTCTTACAACTGCTTTCCCTGGGGCATGAATGACTGAAGCAGCAGAGTTAGTAGAGAAAACAGGTGTGTGTGTGTGCAAGAGCGGAGGGTGTGTGTGTTTGTCAAAATGATCTTCCCCGCTTCCTAGCTATTCTGAGAGAAATCTAGGATCTGGGCATGGTAGCACAGCACCTACTGGCCACACCTTGGCTTCTTGCATAGACTTTCTACCTGTGGTTTTACGAGCCCAAGATACTGCCACTTTAGTGTGGCTCGGTGGTTGTTCTGTTCTTGAGGACTGAGGCTGGAGTCCCAGCACCCAGAGGTAACTCATAATTGTAAGTGGGGATCCAGGGAATCTGATGCTCTCTTCGGGCCTTCACACGCTCAGGGCATGCATGTGATGCATATGAATACATGAAGACAAAGCTCCTATAAAAATAAGTAAATAAAAGCTGGGAGACTGCCTGTTGCTAGTGGACAGGAGATACAAGCTTCCCTGAGAGACTTGCTGGGTCTTTTCCACTTAGAGTAGGAGGGGGTCGCTTGGCCTCTGTCTTCAACTTGCTGCAACTGTTCTGTACTAATACAGATGAGGGAAGGCAGCATTGTCGCTCTGTTTTTAACTTTATTCTACGAGAACCTAGAGGTAAATCAGGGGCCACCATCACTTTAAGGTGATGGGGCCTCTGGTTCTAGCTGGTCTTAGGGTTGTCAGGATTTTACCTGTACCTAGGAGCTCTTCAGGATTGTCTGTCTCATACCTACAGCTCTCAGAACATATTATATAAACTGAAGTGATGATGGCTCAACTCAACAGGATGGAGCTGGTGTCAAGGCAACTGAATCTTCTTGTCAGCTGAATGGAACGGTTGCAAAGATTTCTAGCCAGAGCACCAGTCCCCCACACCAGCTTTCCTGTGCTCTCTGCAGGAGCACAGCAGGGAAGCTCCAACACAAGCAGCAGCCCTGCACTCTGGAGACTGATCTGTCCACAAAAGTCTGTGCTGTCCCGTCCCTGTCCCCATCCCCGTGTCGACACCCTTCCCCCCCACC
>PVIU01001198.1:176642-230924 GCA_004026605.1 Ondatra zibethicus | reverse complement strand
TTTTCCTGGCTCTCATATTGCTCCCTTTGTATCCTGGCCCCTCCTGTTTTAGTGGGCCTCCTAGGGAGACTGAGTTAGTGCATTTTGTTTGCCTGTTCGCTCTTCACTGAAAGAATGGCCACTGAGTGATTAAAGAGAGCTCTCTGTGTGCTTTGGGGCTTTCTCTTTGTGTCTTTATCTTCCTCTTGGTCCCCACTCCCCTCTGGTGCCCCTATACAGATGGGTGTTTTTGTCCCAGTGACAGCATTTCTTGCATTCAGAAGGAGAAAGAGAAAGGGAAGTCTGCATTTTTCAAATAATCTTGTCTAGAAGAGCAATGGGTGTCGAGGCCAAGGCCACTTGTCAGACTAATTCTCTGTCTGTGGGCCCGTGTGTCTGTCTATCCACGAGTGACATTGTTTAAAAAGCAGTTTCTGAAGGCTTTGACTGCGAAACAAGGTAATAACAAATTCAAGAGGCAAGTGGAAACAAAACATTTGTTAATAAACTGTTCTGCAGAAAGGGGCGCCAGCATAGAGAAAAGGCAGAAATGGGCTGGCGTGCTGATTTGGCCCAAGACGATGGTTTTTAAAGCCCCCTGATTGTAAAGTTTCTTGTCCTTTCTCCCTACAGGCCAGGACTTGCCCCTGTTCCAAATTCACCATCCTTTTGTTCAGGACATCGAACCTTAGCTTATGAACAGTTTTTGGCTTGGGACTGCCCCTTTTCTGAGGGTGGGCTCTGTTATAGAACACCTGCAGCTCTCCAGCTGCCAGCTGAAGGAGGGGCCTAGAGCCTCTGGCTTCCCTGCCTGACCTCCGGCTTCCCACCTCATACTGAAAATGGACCATCACGATCTATTTTCCCCGTGTCTAATCATGTAGGAGTATCTATTAAAAAGTGCGTGAGCCTGGGTCTGGTGGCACAAGCTCACAATCCCAGGTACTTAGGAAGTTAAGGCAGGAGAATCATAGGTTCAAGGACAGCCCTGGGCAACTTAGTGAAACTCTGTCTCAAAGTAAAAAGAAAATGAAGCTCCGTAGTAGAGTATTTTCCTAGCATACACAAAGGCCTCATTTTAACCCCAGGAATATAAAAAGAAATCATAAATAAATAACATAACATTAAGTATGGCCTCCATTGTTACAAGCAGCAGCAGACAGATTCAACAGTTGAAGCGAGGGTTATTGAGGGTGCAGAGACACATACATACAGCGGACCCAGAGAAAATGACCTCCATAAAGCAGAGGGGACTCGGAAAGTGACAGAACCAGTCTTCTCCCAAGGGGTAGGGGTTTTAAAACCTTTGAAGGCTTTTCCTCCCCTGCTTGAAGGCCAGTCAGTTTGAAGACAGACAGGCCCAGAACTGTAGTGTGACATGTCCCAGTCCAGCCTTGGCCTTGCTGGGCCAGTTCGTCATCAACTGGCTTGTTGATGGGTGACAAAAGCCTATAAGGCCTTTTTTCCAAGCTGCTAGGCTTTTGTCTCAAGTTAGGAGGATGAGGAAGACTCCGGCCATCTTAGAAATTTGCCACCTTTATTGTCTAGCCATGGCCCCTCTCCCTATCTGTGTGCCTACCAGGGAGTCAGTTTGTCCTAGTCTCTCAGAAGAATGTCATTGAGGTTAAGAGCATTGCCTGCTCTTCCAAAGGTCCTGAGTTCAAGTCCCAGCAACCACATGGTGGCTTACAACCATCTGTAATGAGATCTGGTGCCCTCTTCTGACCTGCAGGTGTACATACAGACAGAACACTATATACATAATAAATAAAATCTTAAAAAACAAACAAACAAAAAACCTGACACATACATTTGGGGACTAGAGAGATGGCTCAGTGGTTAAGAGCATTGCCTGCTCTTCTAAAGGTCCTGAGTTCAATTCCCGGCAACCACATGGTGGCTCACAACCATCTGTAATGAGGTCTGATGCCCTCTTCTGGCCTGCAGGCATACACACAAGACAGAATATTGTATACATAATAAATAAATAAATATTTTAAAAAAAAGAAGAATGCCATTTAGTGACATTGTATGATTAGTCATTACCGAGAAGAAACCAACACTCAAACCCTAGGAGATGTATGTGTGATTAATATTCTACTTCTGAGAATATCAAATTGATGTTCTTTTTTTAATTCTGTGCAGTTTGTGGTTCTATGATAAATAGCATTCTTTTGGTATATCCTTTTATTGATTTCATCACAATTTCATACATGTAAACAATGTACATTGATCATATCTACCACCCTCTTCCCACCCTCCCCAGGAACTTCCAACACTCCCCCTTCCTGCCTTCATGTTCTCTTTTGTTTGTCAGCTATCCCATGAATCTTTTTGCTTTTTTTTGTTTTGTTTTGTTTTGTTTTTCAAGACAGGGTTTCTTTGTGTAGCTCTGGCTGTCCTGGAACTCACTCTGTAGACCAGGCTGGCCTTGAACTCATAGAGATCTACCTGCCTCTGCCTCCCAAGTGCTGGGATTAAAGGTACGCACCACCACTGCCTCGCATAGCCCCCGTGAGTCTTGTCAGTGCTAACTATGGGATGCTGACTGCTGTGGCTGGCTTGATCTTATGCAGGTCTGGTGCAGGTAGCCACAGGTGTGGAGAGTTAATGTACCATAGTCGCTTCACGTCCAGGACAAAGCACTTCCCAGCATTCCCCACCCCCTAGCTCTTACATTTTTTTTCTGCCCCTTCTTGATGTTCCCTGAACTTAGGTCTGGGAGTGGGTAGTGGCATTTGCTTTTCCAGGATTAAAGATGGTTTTTATTTTTAGGATGGAAACATACAGTTTTGAAACAGAAATCCAGGCTAACATTCTTGTCTGTTCATTTTAGCCACGGGCGGAAACGGTCAGAGGATATCATTTCCTTTATAAAAACCGAAGTACATCTTGCAATTCCTAATGTGGTAAGTCTTATTTTTAGTGATATTTTGGTAATGTATTTTAAAAACACAGTAGTAGGTGAGTGTTTAGTGTGTGAGGCTTTGGGTCCCCAGCATTGCAAAAGTAAGTAAATAAATAAAATTAAAAAATAATTCTGTATGAGAACTGGACTTTCACTTAGAGTAAGACCTTAGTTCTGTGTGTTTTTATTTTAATCTACTTTAAAAGTTTATTTTTAATTTTTATTTTATTTGTGTGTGTGTGTGTGTGTATACACTTGAGTGCAGTACCCTGGGGGCCAGAAGAGGGTGTCACATCCTCTGAAGCTGGACCTGAAGGTGGTTGTGAGCCACCCAGCATGGGTTCTGGGAACTGAGCTTGGGGCCTATGAAAGAGGTATACTTTCTTAATCCCTGAGCATGTAACTAGTCTTGAATAAAAATAAAAATAGAAAAATGCCACCACTTATATCTATTATTAAAACCTTTGAGCCGAGGCGTAGCTCAGGGGTAGAATATTTGCTTAGTGTATAGCAGGGCACTGGGTTTGATCCCTAGCAACCCACATATGCGCACCTACACCCTACTTCTAAATGCTCATGGTGTGTCCCAAGCTGGTGTAGGCGTGAAGGCCTAGTCTGCCATCGATTAGCAAGTAGGAATCACCCGACTGTTTTCTTTAGACGTTAATAAAAACACCATAACCGCCACAATCCCTGTCCCAACCCCAGCATCATGAGGCACCTCATGGAGTACCGCAGCGCCGAGTGAGAGGAACCTGCCTACCGAGCATCGTGACGCTCCTGCGGTGCCCAGCGGCAGCTCAGCTGCGGCCTGCTGCCAGGGACTCCAAGCCACACAGGGCAGTCTGAGTGCCATCAGAAACAGCCTGTGCCCCTCCTGACACCACACCCCACAGTCTGACCTCCTAGAGGAGAGCTTTGTAGTTGCTTCGACACACTTTAAAGAATCAAGAGGAATCACAGTGCTCTAGCTTGTTCTGTGATTTTAGCCCACTGATGCGGATTCCTTGACCTTTTGTCCAGCGGCGGTGGGTAAAACTGGGAAATCTCCAGGGTGCCGGCTGTCAGCAGCCCCTCCTGGCACAGCCCTTAGCTAAAAGCAGCCCGCAGTAGGCTCTGACTGCGCATGGGGAGTTGGATGACTAGAGGGCTGTCCGTGCTGGTAGGATTGCACATAGGCTGCTGCTCCCCGCAGGTGATGGTTCCTAGCCTGGATGACATTCAGCAAGCCATCAACCGCATGATCCAGTTTACCTTGGAAGTCAGCCGAGGAGTAGCACACTGGGGCCAGCAGCAGGTCAGACGAATCAAGTCCATTCCCAACAGCACCCCAACGGCCACCGACCAAAGCCACCCAAGCACAGGGAAAGTGCTGAAGAAGGAAGAGAGTACGGAAACTGAAACACCCTGGTAACCCAACATGTGTGTGCCTGTGAGTGCAGGTGCTCACAGAGGCCACAAGAGGGCACCAGGTGCCCTGGAGCCGGAGTTACAGGTGGTTGCCGCCTGATGTGGATGCTGAGAACTGAACTTGGGACCTCTGCAAGAGCAGCAATTGCTCTTAATCACTGAGCCATCTCCAGTCCCCACATATGTGTGTGTGCATATATATGTGTAAATATATATGCATATATGTAAATTATGATTGTAATATATATATGATTGATCACACACACACACACACACACACACACACACACACACACACACAGTCATTTCTTTCTAGTTTTGGCCCCAGGTAAACAAAGGTTTGTAGTTTTATCCCTGTTCTGTAGTAATTGTGGAAAGGCAAAGCGTGGAAAGGAACCTCAGCACTGACTGCCCTTTCAGCTTCCTGGGACCTCCTAAAGCATACAGGGCCTTTCACAGCTGCACGATGGGTAATAGCCCCAAACTGCCAACAAATGTCTCAAAACATGAAGGAATAAGCAGATATGGTCTGAATGTTTTTATATCTGTGCACCCTATGTGTGCCTAGTAACCACTGAGATCAGAAAAGGGCAGAGTTTCCTGGGACTGGAGTTATAAACAGCCGCAAGCCACCACGTGGATGCTAGGAACAGAACCCAGCTTGCTCTAAACCGCTGAGCCATCTCTCCAGCCTCATGCAGCTAAGTTCTCAGTTACACAAAACACTGAGCTACCGGGGCATGCCGCAGCATCAGTCAGTTAGCCGATCAAGTTAGCCCAGCACCTTGTGTTTTATTTCGCATAAATCTAATTCAGTAACAGAGCAAATGGGATCACAGGCAACTCGGTAAACACCATAGTTTTTTTTTTTTTAAAGATTTATTTATTTATTATGTACACAGTGTTCAGCCTCCATGTATGCCTGAAGGCCAGAAGAGGGCACTAGATCTCATTACAGATGGTTGTGAGCCACCATGTAGTTGCTGGGAATTGAACTCAGGACCTCCGGAAGAGCAGTCACTGCTCTTAACCTCTGAGCCATCTCTCCAGCCCCTAAACACCATAGTTCTAGTCAACCGAGCAGGTGTGCAGGAACACAGGCCCCTAATCCCATATGCCGATGCAAGGGAGAAACTGGGAGCCTGTAATCTCACAGGAAGGCTCATGCTTTTTACTTGTCAAAGATTGCTTTTCTTTTTTCTTTTTTTTAAAGTGCTGCATAGGTCAATCAAAAGCCAATAGCCAATCCTGGTGGCACACACCCATTATCCCAGCTCTCAAGAGGGAAGTAGCTATAAGAGAGTCAGAAGTCAAGGACCTCATCAGCTACATAGCAAGTTCGAGACCAACCTGGGCTAGTATGAAATCAGTCCCCAAAAGAAAGTCAGGGTAGGGTAGGTTAGGGAGCAGTGAGATGGCTCAGCAAGTAAAGGTGCTTTGTGCCCAGCCTGACAGTCCAAGCTCCAGAGTCCACATGGTGGAAGGAGAGAATTGACTCCCACATGTCGACCGCTGACCTCTATGGTATGGTGTATCTGAGAAGACACACGCGCGCGCGCATGTGCGCGCGCATGCGCGCACACACACACACACACACACACACACACACACACACACACACACACACACACACACACCAGGGGCTGGTGAGATGGCTCAGTGGGTAAAAGTGCTTGCCACCATGTTTGGCAGCCTGATCTCTATTCTTGGGAACTACTTAGTGGAGAGAGAGAACTGACCTTTAATTCTGTCATCTTGACTTTCAAGTAAATAAATTATATATGTAACCAAACCACACACACACACACACACACACACAACACACACATATTTTTTAGAATATTACATATTACAGTTGATAGTATCTTCGAGCTAAATATAGATACTATCTACATTGAAACATCTGCTTTCAGGGTCGTTCGAAGAAACCATCCCTGCTAGGAAACTGAAGAACTTTTATCCTGGGGTGGCAGAGCACAAAGACATCTCCAAGCTGGTCGTCCTCCTGTCTTCCTCTGTGAATTCTCTCCGGAAGGCGGCCAATGAGGCCCTGCAGGACTTTCAGAAGTACAAGACTCTGTGGACCGAGGACCGGGATGTGAAAGTCAAGGTGTGTTTCTACTGATTGTGGGTGTTTGTGTTTATCTCTGACCCTTAAGGTGTGTTATGTGTATGTGTATGTGTGAATGTGTGTGCATGTGCGTGTGTGTGTTTATGTGAGTGCGTGTGCATGTGTGTGAGTGTGTGCATGTGTGTGAGTGTGTGTGCGTGTGTGAGAGTGTGAGTGTGTGTGCGCGTGTGTGTGTGCGTGTGTGTGTAGATGGGGTAGGGGTGGAATGAAGCTATTGGGGCTAATAAGAGGACTCTGAGCAGAGGGCAAGAACCCAGAAACGCCAAGCAACTAGCTCTTGTCACAGTGATGCCCTGAGGCAGTTGACAGCAGCAAAGCTCTGGCAGGACTAGGCAGCATATACCTGCTCCCTCATAAAGTCCCAATGACAAACCAAAGTTCATTTCGCTCCAGAGTTCCCCTTGGGAACAGATGAGTTTATGTCCTCGTGGAGCATCGAGCAACCCTACAATAGCTGTCACCAGCATGGATGATCCCTTCCTCATGGGCTGTGTACACAGAGCCCCCTTCTTTTAGGCCTTCCCAACATGTTCTCTATGTCCCAAGAGACCCTCAACATCATGGGCAGGTCGGGCAGACTTACATCCAGTTGGGTGGGAAGAGTAGCTGGATACTTGGTGAGGGGTCCTGTGACCCTTCCTTCCCTCTCCTTCTGTGAGGGAAGGCCAACAGTCAACAAGCCCAGCTGTGAGGATGTGTCACAGCCTGGTCCAGCTTGCACACAGAGGATAGCCATGCACAGTAGAGACACAGCGAGGCTACTGAACCCAGACTTGCCAGTCCCAGTGTCCTGTGTCCTGTGTCCTTCATGCAGACTTGTCTCCTAGGGCCTACCAGGATAGCTTGTTCTTTTCCAAGCCATTGGCTCACAGCATGGACAAGTGTACAAGTGTGTCAGCCGCTGTTAGGACCCTCCCAGGACAAGGGGAAGGCAATATAGCATAGGCAGAATCCATGTGCACATGCATGATTGGATTGCCCCGTGACTTGGACCACCCAGTCAGGATGTATGTTGCCATGTCAGGGAGCAGAGAGCTGAACTATAAAGGAACTAAGGGAGGGTATATAATGCTCCCTGCTGTGCTCAGGTGTGCCTTTGGGTGTGAATCCACTGAACCAGTTCAGTTGGCTCAAATGAACACTGCTTCCTTGCAGAGAGCCTTAGGGTTCCGTCTCCCTGTAGGGAACCCCGCTATTGAGAAAGTGCAGTTCTCCAACTTAACTCTCAAAAGTGTGTGTGTTAAGTGCAAAGGAAGTTGTAACTGTTGCCTTACCCGACAGGAGTTTTTAGCCAACAATCCGTCCCTGACTGAAATCAGATCAGAAATTCTCCACTATGCCACATTTGAGCAGGAGATCGACGAATTGAAGCCCATTATCGTTGTGGGAGCCCTTGAATTGCACACGGGTAATGTCAATAGTGTTACTGGCAGGTCAGGGGACACTGAGACAGATTGTTGGGAGTAAGGAGTTATTAACGCCATGGACAGACAGACAACAGCATGGTGGGGCCTTAGAGGAGGGAATCAGGGCCCATGGTTCTCCATCTTTAGCTCTCTGAGGATGGGGGAGGTTTTATAGCACAAGCCACAGCCAGGCTCTCTGATTCCAAGGCAGGAGGTAGGGAAAGGGTGGGGAACAGGACGCATGGCCATCGATAGCTGCTTTGACACAAACTCACCTCTGTAGGTGAGAAACCTGGGCACCTGGAAATCTGGTAGCTAGGGACTCACAATGGTGATGTCTTGGTGGCATCTGTAAGAGGGGTAGGGCTGCTACAGGGGGTGTGGCCAGACTGGAGTCTAAGAGTTATACAAAGTAGTATCTTATTTTTACAAGGCAAAGATATTTTGCTTTGGATGGAAGGGACATCAGGCTATGACCCATGAAATGGTGTTTGACTCAGCAAGCACCCAGTTTATGTTAAAATATAAAGCTGTGGGGTTGGAGAGATGGCTCACTGGTTAAGAGGATGTACTACTGGCCTTGCCAGGGACCCAAGTTTGGTTCCCAAGGACCCATGTCAGGTGGCTCACTGTAACATGAAGGGCCTGCTTGTTGGAGTTTCTGTCCTGCCCAGTTCCCGCAGCCGTTTAGCCCCAAAGAAGATCACACAGAGGTCTCCAGAAGATTATAAACTGATTGGCCCATTGGCTCAGGCTCCTTATTAGCTCTTGTAGCTTATAGTAACCCATTATTCTTATCTATGTTAGCCACATGGCTCAGTACCTTTTACAGCGGGGAAGGTCACATCCTGCTTCTTCCATGGTCTAGGCAGGACTGGGAAAGAATGGGCTTCCTCCTTCCCAGTATTCTCTTGTTCTCATTGCCCCACCTTTACTTCCTGTCTTGTTGTTCCACCTATACTTCCTGCCTGGCCAATCAGCGTTTATTTAAAACACGATTGACAGAATATAGACAATTCTCCCACACCAGCTCACCACTGTCTGTAACTCCAAATCCATAGGATCCAATGCTCTTTTCTGGCCTTTGTTGGAACGACTCTCATGTGCACCCACCCCCTGCCCGCATACACATATGCATAATTTAAAAATAAGAAATCTTTCAAAAACTAAAACAAAAAATGTAAACCACAAAATCCACAATGCGCTAGACCTTCAGAATGGACTAGGGCCAGGGGACAGTGTAGGAAGCCAAGGGTGCACTTTCTCTCTGCTCCTCCTGTCTTCTTCCCTCTGGGTCTTCCGCTTTCTCCACCCCTATCCCAACAAAAGGACTCTTCAGATTGGTTCTTATAGGTCTGTATTGAGCTGGGATAATTAGTGAGATAAATATTCTAACTACGTGGGTGAGCCAGGAGTAGAACAGAAGGCAAGCTAGGGCCACAGTTTGCTGGAAGAAACAGCGAATTTTATTCCCCTGAAAGGGGTTTCCCTGGAGGGAAGGAGAGGGAATAAGCGGGGCCTGATGGTAGGGTGGAGGGTGTCCGGAGCAGAGCATGGCTTACCCAGGTTACCCAGGAGTCTTGTTTAGAGACTCCTGCACAGACTCTCACATCCTTTTCCCGCAGCCAGATTCGTAGGAGTACTCTTTGAAATCTAGTAACTTTCCAACATGCTAGCAGGCTAGGCATGCTTCAAGTGACCAGTAGTCACTCGTGGTCAGTGAATACTGAATGGGGCAGGACGGCTGAGATGCAGAAATCCACAGCACACACAGCAAACCGTTTCAGAGTTCTGTTTTCATCTTTCTTGTCCTCACCAGAGCCAATGAAGTTAGCTTTATCAATCGAGGCCAAGGCCTGGAAGATGCTGCTCTGTCGCTATCTGAACGAAGAATATAAAACGAAAATGTTAGACATGATAACATTTATCAACGAGTACTTGAAAAAGTTGTCCAGGCCCATCCGCGACTTGGACGATGTCAGATTCGCCATGGAAGCTCTGTCTTGCATCCGAGACAATGAAATTCAAATGGACATGACTTTGGGGCCCATTGAAGTAAGAAACGGTTGCATCTTGCTTTCTCCCAGTGCCTTTTAAAAATAGAAGCAAGCTTTAAAAGAATGATTCTGTAATACATTTCTTCATTTAGTAGATGGGATAGTCTTTTCTGGTATTGCAATCTTTGGGGGAATTCTAACGACTTCAACACCAACCATTTACAGAGGAATATTAGCATGCTTTATTGGGTTAGACAGTGTTCAGTGTTTGATGGCGACACCAACATGTTATGGGAAGGCATTGACCACACCGCTTTGTTAGGTAAGCTATCCAAATAGCTTTAGCTTCATAGAGACCAGTTGTTGGTTTGCTTATACGCACACACATGCCATAGGCGGGCGAACAATAAGAGCCCGGGTAGACTCAGTACTCACCTGCTGGAGCTTAGATGAACAAAAGAGAATGTTAGGAAAAGCATTATATTCTTTTCCCATTACAGTAATGGCAAATTACCAGACTGCAAATTCTCCGTGGTGTAAGACAAGCTTAATGGCTTCTAGGCGTACCCATTTATTACCTTGCTCCTAGAGCTTGTTGGGGATGTCATGGTTTCAGCCGCCACGCGTGTTTTATAGCTAACGGTGTTTAGAATATATAGTCGTTTTGGCTTTTAGTGATGATGAGAACAAGTTTCCCACTTGTTCTGTTCCCCTCAGACAGCATCCTCCCATGTAGCTTACAGTATGGGCGGAATTGGTCCTCGCGCTGCCTCCTTGTGGTGCCCGTGTTAGTTAGTGTTACCACTCCGTTGTTGTGGTAACACACCATGACCAAAAGCGACCTTGGAAGAGTGAATCTGGGTGTTCCAGAGGGATGAGACTCCATCATGGCGGGGAAGCATGGCAGCCAGCAGCAGGCATGGTGGCAGGAGCTGCCAGTGAGAGTTCACATCTTCAAACGTAAGCACAAAGCAGGGAGAGCAAACTGGAAGGAGGGGGAAAGCTTTAAGCTCTCAGATCCCTCCCCAAGGGACATGCTTCCTCCAGCAAGATTCTGTGTTCTAAACTTCCCTAAAGAGTGTCACCAGCTGGGAACCATGTATTTTAATACCTGAGCCCAGGGTGGCCATTTCTCACTTACACCACCCAAGTACCCAATGCTTGCTGCTACTGTATGCTTTCTGAGCTCACAGCTCAAACAGAGTTTTATTCTCTTTGGTAACTAATGGTTCACGTTTTTGCTACCTTAAAGATCTTAGTATTTGGGAATTTGGGATGCCGATGGCCGCCTATCCCTCACTATTTAATAAATTGTCATACACTTGGCTACTTCAGCCAATGTTCTTTGGTAAATCCGACTGCTAATCTGTCCCGTGACCCATTCTAGTCTCTGCTCTCCTGAGTCGTCACACAGGTCATTGCTCTCCACTCCTTATAGAGTTAACCCCCCATCTATATGTATGGGACACTGTCCCTCAGGCATCCCCAAGATCGAGATTCTCTTTGTGGTCTGCCTCCATCTCCACTGGAATGACCTAGGCAACAGTGAAGTGAGTGTTTCCGAGCCTGCGACTGAGTCAGTCAGCACTGTGGATGCTGGTGAGACTCTAAAGCCATCTCCACAGCATTGATTTTGGAAACCATGCTAGTGGAATTCCCTATCCTCCATGGAGATGCAGCGTTTTTAGAATGTAGCCAAAGCTTCTGGCATGTTCTTCCTCTGAGATGTTTCTGAACTCTGCCTCTGCCTTGCAGGAAGCCTATGGCATTTTAAACAGATTTGAAGTTGAAGTCACCAAAGAAGAGTCCGAGGGCGTTGATACCTTGAGATACTCATTCAACAAACTGCAGAGCAAAGCTGTAAGCGCACACTTAATTCTGTCTTTCTATTAAGTTGTGGCTTCCAGGAAAATACATTTTGGACTTTTAAAAACTATCACTTATAATAATTTTATTGATATATAACCTGCTTGCTATAAGACTGGCCATTTTGAAATAGGCAATTCAGCAGGTTTTTTTTAAAATTTTTAGTATGGACACAAAATTGTATAAAAACCTTCACGACCTCTTTCTAGAACATATTCATTATCCCCCAAAGAAACCCTGTGCCTGTTAGCGGGCATTCTCGTTCTCTGCCTCACCCCGGCCCTGGAGCACTTTCCACGCTCGTGCATTTATCTTTTCTGAATATTTAATACAGATGGAATCAAGGGCTCTGTGGGCCTCTGTGAGGAATCTTTAACTGAGCTTCATTTTCAGGGTTCATCCAGAGCACCCCAGGCACTTCATTTTTTTTTTCAATTGCTAATGATATTAAGCATCCATTCCCATGACTGTTTTATTGGCCGTTTGTATATCACCAGGGATACGTATATATAAAGCTGCTGCTTGTTCTTTTTCTTTAAATTGAATTTTCTTATTGCTAGGTTTTATGAGTTTTTAATTTATTCTGGATTCCTTATCTCATATATGACTTGTAAATATTTTCTTCCTTCTTTTGTGGATAGTCTTTTTATTTTATCGATTGCTAGACTGATTGGTGATGCCCGGAACAGTCACACTCAGGCCTTCACCTATGCTCAGTGGAGTTCTATCGCTGAGCTGTATCCCCAGCCCCACTTACTTTACCTTCTTGGTGGCATCTTTTGAAGTGTTTTTTTTTTTTTAATTTTAATTAAAGCCTAATCACTTCTGTTTTTTCTTTGGTTGTTCATATTTTCATGTCATAGGCAGGAAATCATTGAACAATCCAGTTACATAGAATCACATCAATGTTTTCTTAGGTTTCTAATTTTAGTCTTTACAATTAGGTCGCGGATGAATTTTGGGTTAATTTTTATCTGTGGTGTAGCATCCTCTTAAGTCACAAAGCAGAGAGCGCTGGGTGTCCTGCGAGTGCATCTGGGTTGTTCGTGGATGTTGTAACAAGTGAGCAGAAATACCTTTATCTCCACCGTCTATGGCACATGGACTTGCTAGAGAGGAATTACAGTTTTAATTTTTAATACATCACTCAGACCCTCATGCCGACTATTTTTTTTTTTATTATAGGTTTCTGTGCAAGATGAACTTGTTCAAGTACAACCCAAGTTTAAAAGCAACCTGCTTGAGTCGGTGGAAGTTTTTCGTGAGGACGTTATCAACTTCACAGAAGCCTATGAGACGGTAACTTAAATGTGGGACACTGCGTGTTACAGTGTCTGCGGTATGGGTTTCTGTGAAAATAAAAGGGACGCATCTCAGAAGCAGGCAGACTGCATGTTAATGACCCAATATTTACTGCTACCTCTAAAGGGAATGGCTAGTCCTCTGAGCATGTATAGAAAGAAAGTAGATTCGACTGCTAAAATAAGCAGCGATCTAGAAGGGTGTGGAAGGAGTGGAGGGCCAGGTTGTATGCTCCCTAGGGAAAGAATTCTCACAGAATTTCTGATAGAAGGCTGGAGAGACGGCACAGCAGTTATGCTTGCTGCTCTTGCAGAAGATGGAGTTAGATCCCAGCACCCACGTTGTTAAGAGTGCTTGCTGCTGAGATATGAGGAGTGGAGTCTGGATACAACCACCCATGCTAGGCAGCTCACAATGCCCATAACCCAGCTACAAAGGATCTGATGCCCTCTTCTGGCCTCTGTGGGTACCTGCACTCATGTGTGCACATTCCCCTTCTACACACAGATACATACATACACATTCACACACACACACACACAGACACACACATACTTAAAAACAATTTAAATCTTTCTAAAAAAATAAAGTGCCTTCTAGGTAGAACCAGTAAGCTGACACATATATTGACCAGGAGTAAGAATAGAGATGATATTATTTCTTACAGGAAGGACCCATGGTGCCAAATATTCCACCCCAAGAAGCTAGCAACAGGCTGCAGATATTCCAGGTAAAAAAAGTTTCTTCTGTCACATTGACAGGGCACTATTTTTATATGTGATTTTGAAGAAATTTTATGCTTTATTGTATAATAGAAAAATTAATGTTAAAAAATACATGCAAATTTTAGTTGCAGTCTAATCAGTGTGTGTGCACACGCACATGCACGCACTTGTATGTGTATGCATATACATGTATGCACCCTTGTGTGCGGGCACATGTGCACACATATTTGGAGGCCCGAGGACAATCTTGGTGTCATTCCCTGTCTTCATTGACCCTTTTCTTTTCTTTTCCTTTCCTTTTTAAGATAGTGGCCTGGAATTCACCAAAAAGACTAGGCTGTCCACCAAGCCCAGGCCTCTATCTCCCCAGTGCTGGGATTAACTGGTTTTGGTTACTATACCCAGCTTTGCACTCTAATCTTGTAAACAGTGTCTTCTGTCCCTTCTTCCCATCCCTCCCTCCAGGCTATACACAGAATCTCAGTATTGTTAGAGATTGATGCCTTGACTGTGAACTTCATACTTTGTCCTATTTCTTAGCATCTCTTTTGAGATATGAAGTGAGGAAGATGGATAGCACAATACATTTTATCAGCTTAAGAGTTTAAATATTGGGTAGTCATTTTCCTCCCTAGCTTTTATTCTCAGCACCGGTCTTCCTTTTATCTGCATACTTGAAAACTCTCGTGGTCCAGACTGTATAATATTCCTTGGGTCAGACCAACCATTCATCATCTTCTTATGTAATCAAGTTGCTGAGAAAATAACACATTCATTTGGACGAATGTTCTCTAGACTCGTGGAGTACTCAATGGATTTGCCCCCAGCGAGTCCCGAGGAAGTCTGTTCTCTGTTTATGTTCCCCCCTTTTACAAACCCTAGTTCCCACAGTATATTCCTATAGAACATTTTTATATTTCCTGTCCCTCCTGCACTCTCAGTCATTGAAGGGGGATGATGACAGGAGAGATGGCGGGAGAGATGGCTCAGTGGTTAAGAGCATTTGCTGCTCTTGCAGGGACCTGGGTTTGGTTCCTAGCACTCATACAGTGACTCAAAACCATCTGTAATTTCAGTTTCAGGGTTCCAACGGCCTCTTCTGGTCACTTTAGGCACTGCACACATACAGTGGACATATGTGCATGCAGACAAACACTCATACATATAAAATAAAAATAAATAAATCCAAGACTCACTTCGAAGTGGTTGTTTTCGCTAAGCTGCTGAAATCTGACTAGAACACAGCAAGCTAGAGGCTTCAGACGAAGCCACGCTGCGAGTGCTGTGATCTAGTTACAGAGACCTGGAATTTGGTAGCAGGTCTGTGGGGTTTCCTAGCCCACGTGGGAACTACTGGGCAAGCAGAGAAGGCTCCCCGGAAGAGGAGGCATTTCAGATGCATTGTGGGGGAATGATTAGAGTTAGGCAGAGGAAGGAGAATTTACCATTTATGTACAACAAATCAAGGTGAAAATTATGGACTTTGTCAAAAAAAAAAAGAGAGGTGAAATACTCATAGAAAGAGGAAAACAATCGCTTTCCCCCCTCCGTTTTCAGACTCAACAGTGAGAGGTAAGCGGGGGCATTTAGGGAGATGTTCACTCTGTGGAGAACGGACTTCTGTGGCGTGCTTAGATTGTACTAGGTGGGTCACTACTGTTGTATCCATGATTTGATCATGGTTCATATTTTAACAATCACATATATGCTATTCAATTTTTAATTAAAAATCTTAAAAAATGAGGGTGCTTGAGAGATAGCTCAGAAGTTAGTATTTTTTTTATTTTTATTTTTTTACTGCTCTTACAGAGGGCCTAAGTTTGGTTCCTAGCACCTTGCTGGTGACTCACAACCACCTGTAACGCCAGCTCTGGGGGAATCTGACACCGTCATCTAGCTTCCACAGGCATCACACACACACACACACACACACACACACACACACACACACACACAAATACACATGCACACACATAGTTAAAAATAAAATAATCTTAAGGAAGGAAAAGATGTGTGTTATCCTTGGTGTTACAATTGAATTTTTTGCTTTATAGGCTGTATTGCATATAGAGAAAACAGGCTGGCCCTATTGTGCTACGCAATGCTTTCCTCATTTTTGAGTCCAGTGGGAGAGAGAGGTTGCTAGTCTAAAGTAGTGAAAAAGCCTGAATTACAGATTTTTTAAAATACCATTTTATTACTTTCAAATGAGCAGACAGGGATTTGAAATATAGCATTTCTGGAGACCACTTAGTTCATTAAAGAATGAATTTAATATAAAATAGATGTGTGTAGAATGCGTGAAAGCAACTTTCCCAAGTGTTCTGCCTTCCTCTGGTGACTTGGGTCAGAATAAATTTGCCCCACAAAACCTTTCACATGTATTACCCTTTCTCTCAATTATAATAAATGATACTTTAATGGGATTTCAATTAATTCTATACCAGTAAAACTTTAAAATCTTTGTTATAGGCCAATTTTGATGATCTATGGAGGAAATTTGTTACATACTCATCTGGGGAACAACTTTTTGGATTACCAGTGACTGACTATGAGGTTTTACATAAAATCAGGTGAGTTCTGCCAATGTGCGAGTATCCCATGCAAATCACTAGATACAGATGCAGAAAACATGGCTCAGGATGCACCTTCAATATCCCCTGACTTGCTAGATGCCTGCATAGCCTCTATGATGGCTCATGTCAGCTGTCAGCTTGATGATCTAGACCCACAGGGGAGATGGACCCCACCAGGCCATGCCCATGGCGGATTGTCTGGCTAACTGAAGTGAGAAGACCCTCCCACTCCAGGTGGCATCACTCCCTAGGCTGGGATCCTACACTGTATTTAAGGGGGAAGGCATAATTCATCACTTTGTTCTTCTTAACTGTGGAAGAACCTGTGACCAACTCCCTCAACTTCCTCTCTCCCCTTCCTTCCTGGAGGTTCTTTTCCAGAGTATGTTATCAACAGAAAAGTCAAAGCCATATGCAAAAGAATGTTTCTAGAGAAGGTGGAGAGTCCATTTCAGTAATTCTGATCTCGCATAAACTTAGCTTAAGACTTAACTTTCTCTTTTTACTAATTTTGTACAGTATTAGTGAAACAGAAGTACTGTGATTTTGACCCCAGTGCTTTTGATTTCCCTTCTGACTACATTTATGTCAAGGTTACTCTGCGTCATGGTGTAGACATAGATGGTATTGAAATTAGTGGTTAAATAACTTGCTTGATTTTAAGCAATGTATCTAGGATTAAACAAGGATTTAAACAGAATCTTTTCTCAGAAGCAGCATAAAGGCTGGGGATGGCTCATGGTAGAGCGCTGGCCTAGCATGTGTGAGGCCCTGGGTTTGATCCCCAGCACTGGAAGGGGGGTAGGGCATTACAACCATGTTTTTAGAAGAGAGATGAGTGATTCAGCCATTTAGGGTAGATGGTTTTACCTTCTAAAACACCAGTCCCTGACAGTAACCCATTCACCAGTTATGTTAGAGTTTCAGGTGTCTGGCTCTCATCTATGGCTCATTGAATTAGGTTATCTAAGGTAGGGTTCTAGAAAATCTTCACTTTTACACGATCATTGAGTAATTCTTACTTACACTCTTGGTATGAGATCCTATATGACAATGTCCAGTATAGCAGGGCATGTAGCCATCTGACTCATGGACCGTTTTTTTTTTTTTTTTTCTGAGACAGGGTTTCTTTGTGTAACAGCCCTGGCTACCCTAGAACTCATTCTGTAAACCAGGCTGGCCTCAAACTCACAGAGATCTATGCCTGTTTCTGCCTCTTAAGAGCTGGGATTAAAGGCGGGCTCCACTTGGCCTAGCACATGGATCATTTTATAATGAAATTTTATTTTATTTAAAACTTAAATCACATTTATTTATTTTTAAGTGTGTGTGTGTGTGTGTGTGTGTGTGTGTGTGTGTGTGTGTGTGTATGTGTGCCACAGCATGTGTGTCCAGATCAGAGGACAACTTACGTGAGTTGATTACATCTTTCCACCATGTGGGACCCATGAACCCAGGGTTCAAATTCAGGCTTGGCTAGAGATAGGTACCTCTATCTGCTGAGCCATATTGCTGGCCCCTGAAATCTGTCATTCCTCACAAATTATTGAGTTTAATGAACTCATGTACATTGTCAATTTGTTTCTATGTTGTTTTAGAAAGGCACTGAGTAATTCTGAATTCTTGGCTATAGTAGGTACAAGCTACACAAGTTGGAAGACAGAAAGAGTGTCTTCGGAGCTCTCTTATGTTTTGCTGAAACACAGCCTGCCACCTGAGGGTGACAGAGCAGTAATCTTCCACTGTGATGTCGCCCTGTGGAAAACATAGAAGCTTTTCTCTCTCCCTCCTGTTTTACACACATCACTGGGAATAATCTCTGAGGGAAAGTGAAGTCTTTCTTAGGGTCATGGAAAAGAACAATGATTTAAAACTTGAAAAATAGGATAACTAAAGCTGGGTGTGACGATGCACACCTTTAATCCCAGCACTCAGGAAGCAGAGGCAGAGGGATCTCTGTGAGTTCAAGGCCAGCACGGTCTACAGAGCTAGTTCCAGGCCAGCCAGAGCTACAAAGTGAGACCCTATCTCCAAAAAATAAACAAACAAAACAACGACAGCAACAAACAAGGAAACTAACATTGTAGCAAGTGTCTCAGAGTTAGAAAAGAGTCCAGATTCATCCTTTACAAAATAATCAAAGCATCTGTTCATGCTGAGTGATTCTACGACTTAGGATTTTATGGGCTTTGACCTTAGCAAAGGCTTTGTATTGGAAGGCACTGCTGCTGTGTGCATCTTGTGTTGAGAGACATTACACACGTGATGATTTTATTCCTCAGGAAAGAACTCAACTTGCTTCAGAAGCTGTATGGCCTGTACGACACTGTCATGGGCAGCATCAGTGGTTATTATGAGATACTTTGGGGAGATGTAGATATTGAAAAAATCAATGCAGAGCTGCTGGAATTCCAGAACAGGTGAGCCTCGGCTCCATTAGCCTGCTTCTTACAGTGCTTACCTTACAAGGCCCCTGTTAGGCAGTTTACAAGCTGAGGCTAGAGAAATGGCTCAGGGGTTAAGATTGCTTCTCGCTCTTTCAGAGGACCCAAGTTCAGTTCCTGTTGGTTCAGAACCACTTGTGACTTTAACTCTAGGGCACCTTCTTCTGGTCTCCCTGGGTACTGCATCCATGTGGTGCACATGACCACATAAAGACATCTCCACCAACTGAAAATAAGTCTTAAAAAGAGGTATCTCAGGGGCTGGAGAGATAACTTGGCAATCAGAAGTTCTAGATGCTCTTCTAAAGGACCTAGGTTCTCTTCTGAGCACCCACATGGTAGCTCACAGCCATCTTCCAGTTCCAGGGGACCCAATGTCCTCTTCTGGCCTCCCCACGCACCAGGTACATAAATAGCACACAGGCATACATACAGGCAAAAAGCTCATACGCATAAAATAAAAGTCAAAAGATGCCTCACAAGCTATATTATTGTTGTCTGTTCATAACACTTTCTTCAAAGGGAAAAACATTAACTTTCTTCAAACCCAAAACTGACAAAACAAGGATTGCACAGGTGAGAGTCCTTTTCCCTTTTTCTTCCTGAAAGATGTCGGAAACTTCCCAAAGGGCTGAAAGATTGGCAGGCTTTTCTGGACCTCAAGAAAAGAATCGACGACTTCAGTGAGTCGTGTCCTCTGCTGGAAATGATGACCAACAAAGCCATGAAGCAGAGGCACTGGGACCGCATCTCGGAGCTCACCGGCACCCCGTTCGACGTGGAATCGGACTCGTTTTGTCTGAGGAATATCATGGAAGCGCCGCTCCTTAAAAATAAGGACGATATCGAGGTGTGTAAGAGAATCTGGTCTCAGCGGGCCGTTAAGGAAGGCCGCCTTTTTCTTTTCTGTGACTTCTCAAGGAAATATTTGATTTTACATCACGTGTTTATGCGTGATGGGCTATGTGTGGGCATGTGCGCTGGAGTGTAAGTGTCTCCAGAGACCAGCAGAGGGCATCAGATCCCCTGGCGCTGGAGTTACAGGCGGTTCTGAGCTGCCTGGTGTGGGAACCACTGAGCCATCTCTCCAGCTCCGACATTTTCTCTATTTATTTAGTATTTTTATAGATTTATTTATTTATTTTATGGGTATTGGGCGTTTTGCCTGCATGTGTGAGGGTGTCAGATCCTGTGGGACTAGAGTTACAGACAGTTGTGAGCTGCCATGTGGGTGCTGGGAATTGAACCCGGGTCCTCTATAAGAGCAGCCATTGCTCTCAACCGCTGAGCCATCTCTCCAGCCCCCACATTATTTTATTTTTACTGTTTCCTCTTACACATACTTGCACATATATGTGGAGCCGAGAATGAGCCATGTGTGTATGTATTTGTGTGTGTGTTCTGATCAGGGTTGCATTATATGACTGAACTCACCATAGAGACCAGGTGAGCTCACAGAGATCCGCCAGCTTCTTCCTCCCAAGTTTGCCACCATGCCCAGCCTTGACTTCTTGAGTTTTAAGTGTTGTTTTGCCTTATTCTTGAATAAGGAGTGTTTGAACTTTTATTTACTCTTTCAATATAGCTTGTATAAGTAGTGTGTTTGTTATGTTTGTTGAGGATTAGTTGAAGGTAAAATAGGAAAACATGCCATGCCCAAAAGGCTAGCGCAAGGGACAGACAACACGTTAGAGATGCGGAGCTGATCAGATTGGAATTGTGGATATGTGCTTGGGCCAATAGAATAAGGCAGTTGTGAAGAATTTGGATAATGACATTAATCATGTAGACTTATGGTGTACGGGGTTTCTGAAGTACACTGGTGAAAAGGAGGGTGGGTGGGGTTTATCACATATATACTGATGCCCATGTGAAGATAAAAGGATCCTTTGAAAGGCAGTCATTTTAGAGTCTGCCAGTCCACCCTCCTGTCTTTAGAGGCACTTACATTAAAAAATAAACCAAGTTTGGGGTATTTAAGTATTAACGTTCTCGGTGAATTCCTCAGGATGTTTTGTCCAAACTTTTTCAGACAATGTTTTTTTACTAAGTCTATTTTGAGTTGACAATTTAAAACAGCATTGCGGTTTTCCTTTCCCATACTTTAAATCATTTTTTATTATGTGTGTGTCCCTGTGCATGCCGTGTATGTGTGTGTCCATGCACATGCCGTGTGAGCATGTAGGAGGTACAGAACAACTTCCGGGAGTCGCCTTTCCTTCCGCCAGGTGGGCTCCAGGAGCTTGGGCTGACGTCGTCTGGCTGGGCGGCAAGTGCCCTGATCTGCTGAGACCTCTCACCTGTCTGCCTTCCCTGGCTTTCTTGGGAACCCGCAGCATGGGGACCTTGGCTTTCTCAGCTGCGAGTTAACTCACTGAGCAAAGGCGGCCTCTGGTCTGTCGAGAACGCCCTGACTCTCCTCCCCTCTTCCTCCGAAGGATATCTGCATCTCTGCCATTAAGGAGAAGGATATTGAAGCCAAGCTGACGCAGGTGATTGAGAACTGGACCAACCAAAACCTGAGTTTTGCTGCTTTTAAGGGGAAAGGCGAGCTCCTGCTCAAAGGGACCGAGTCTGGAGAAATCATCACTCTGATGGAGGACAGCTTGATGGTCTTAGGTTCCTTGCTGAGCAACAGGTAATTTTATAATTCATAGCTAAGAATTACATTTGGGCTTTAGCACCATAAACTACTAGGTTAAAAACCCAATTTTGTAGCTGGGACATTAAGTCAGATTCTGCCCTAACCTTCCAAGCTCTTGTCTGTGCCTGCCTGTACCAAGTGTCTGCTTCCCTTCAGAACCGCGGCCACTCTGTCTACAGAGGTACCCAGCCCCGACGCTGGCAGCGTAACAAGTAGTAGCCCTTCCATCAAGGTGGCCCCTTCCTATCGCCTCTGACTTGTCATTGCTTGTTCTCACCGTCACCCAGTGGGAGCATTTGTAACCTCAACCCTCATAGCTGATCACAATGTATTTTGTTCTTTTTTTTTTTAAATTACGTGTACGTGTTTATCAGTCTGTGTGTATGCCACGTCTGTACAGGAGTCCATGGAGTTCAGAAGAGGGTACTGAATCCTCTGAAACTGGAGTTACAGATGGTTGGGAACCATCCAATGCGGGTGTTGGTCGCTGCACTTGGGTCTTATAGAAGAGCACCTGGGCGCACACCTTTAATCCCAGCACTTGGGAGGCAGAGGCAGGCGGATCTCTGTGAATTCGAGGCCAGCCTGGTCTACAGAGCTAGTTCCAGGATAGGCTCCAAAACCACAGAGAAACCCTGTCTTGAAAAACCAAAAAAAAAAAAAAAAAAAAAAAAGAAGAGCATCCTAGCCATCTCTCCAGTTCCAGGCATTCTTGGCTGTTCTCTCTCTTTCGTCCGTACGTCACAGCTCCATCATCAGCAGAGGCCAGTGGCCAGGGGACATGGCCATTCTCACTTTCTAAGATGGGATCCCTGGCTAATGACTGGCAGCCAGCGTGACCTCTGACCCCAGCCTTTGTTTAAATATGTGTAGTCTATACAGATCCTGGGTCATGGAATTGTGGCTTGGATGTGTCAAGGTAAAGACCCGCTGTTTGAATCTGAGTACTCAGCTGAGTAGCAAACTGATTCAAACTGAGTAGCAAAGATGACTGTAACATAACCATTGGTTCTTAGATTTGAAGGCTGGCAATTCCCCTTGCAGACTGGCCATCCTGACTTTCATGGCTGACAGCCTCTTGCAAACAGGCTGTAGGGTGACCTGAAGAATGACAGCAGCCGAGGGACTTGGGTCTCTGGTTTGAGCATTTGTAGCCGCAGGGCTCCTAGCTAATTGCAGTAGGTTTTTGTTTTTTTTTAATATGTGTGTGCCTGTGTGTACTTGTGTGTATGTCACATGGATGCAGGTGCCTAGGGAAAGCCAGAGGAGAGCATTGCATGTGAATCCTTGAACCTTATACTTACTTGCACATAGCCTGGTAAAATAGACTTATGACACCACAAAGCTCAATGTTTTCACAGTTCTCTGGGAGGAGAGTTCAACTGGGAATCAGTGTCCAGCAATGCCCAGGGTCCTGCAAGGGAGTAGATGATTATTTGAGAAATTCTTTATTCTGGGAGACCCTTCTCCAGATACCTGTGAAGTCCCAAATATGTCTGCAAATCCTACCCCAGCACTAGCGACAGACCATCTGCACAGCAATCCCAAACATGTTTCATATTCTCCCTTCTTAGATATAATGCTCCATTCAAAAAGAATATCCAGAATTGGGTGTTTAAATTGTCCACCTCCTCGGATATCATCGAAGAGTGGCTGGTGGTCCAGAATCTGTGGGTCTATCTGGAAGCCGTCTTTGTAGGTGGGGACATTGCCAAGCAGCTGCCTCAGGTAAATATAGCTTCTGCAGTTATTTATAGAATTATTTGGCGAGCTGGGCCTGGTGGTGCAGGCCTGTGAACTCAACTGCTCAGGAGTGTGAGGCAGGGGAATTGTAAGTTGAAGGCCTTCCCTTCCTGAGCTACTGTGTAAGACCCTTCCCAGAATGAAAATAAAAAAAGAGGCTGGGGATATAGCTCAGTGGGACAGTGCTTGCCTAGACCCATGTTCAATCCCTATTGCCAGTCAAAAAATATTTGGTGTACATACAAATGTGTGTATGTGTACAGATGACGACATGCTACACATATAGAGATAAGCCGTGTGAGTCAACTCTCTACTTCTACCATGTGGGGCCTGGATACCAAGCCCACGTCCCGCTTGGCATCAGGCCTCTCTACACACTGACCGTCTCTCTGGTTCGTGTGGTCAGGTTTTGCTAAATCATGTCAGGGGTTGGCAAACTATGGCCCAGACCGTTGTCTAGAAATCAAGTTTTAAGTTTGAGAGCCGGCTACGCTGTGAAGAGAACACACTGCTCTTGCAAAAGACCTGAATTCTATTCTTAGCACCCCCCCGTTAGGCGGCTAACGACTGCCTGTTACTCCAGCTCCAGGGGACTCCGTGTCCTCTTCTAGCTTCTGTAGGTGCTAATGGGCAGCACTCCCCTTCGTACGCATAATTAAAATTAAAAATAATTTAAATTTTTACCGGAACACAGACAACACGGGGCACTGATTTCTAGTTCACACTAGTAAAAAGAAGAAAACCCGTAGTTTCAAATGGTGGAGTCTTGAGATTGAGTAGGTTAACATACATTCAAATAGACTACCACCAAGCTATTGTTTCATCTCTGAGAGTAATAGTATTAAAATTAATCTATGTTTAGTTAAGTACAGACTAACTATTAGTAAACCCACGACTAGCAGGCCAGGAGTAAACTGTGAAGAAAGATCCCGTTTTAGAAAGGCGTGGTGAGACGCCGCCGTGTGGAGCCTTTAAATAGACTGGGAAGGTGGATCTGATAGTGCGGTGTTTGCCAAGCGTTCTGGGTTCAGTTCCCAGTGGCACATACACCATGCGTGCTGGTGCACAGCTACAGTCCCAGCATGGAGGAGATGAAGGCAGGAGGATGAGAAATCCAGGTCATCCTTGGCTATATGGTGAGCTCAAAGCCAGCTGTAGGCTTCCTGAGACCATGAGTCTCAAAAAAAAAAAAAAAAAAAAAGAAAAGAAAAGAAAAAAAGACTAAACAAATAGTTTACTCTTAAGGTAACTTTCCCTCTTATATCCTATATTTGTCTGTTTATAGACAGGATCTATGCAGATTATAAATCAAGGATAAAAAGCACGAAAACAGCTCATTTCTCTTTGCAACACATTCTGTTGTAGAACCTAATACTAAAGTCTGTTTTTTAATTAGAAAAATAGCATTTTAAAAAGAGATGGAATTATGCCAGTTTCCAGAGGCATTTTTGCAATTGGACGAAAAACTTAATATCATTCACAGGACCAAGGAAATATTTATTTGCAAGTATGCAAATGAGACTTTGTTTTGTGATTTCTGCGGTCCGTCTTCCTCCTTCCCTTTTCCCTGAGGTACTGTGGGGCTGTGATTATTCCAAGGACTCTGAGATCAAATTATCTTCATTGCCTCTTCAGTTTGCTCATCAAACCAAAACACCTGGGGTGCCGAAAGACTAGATTTGAACTTTAAGTTGATAGCTCTGCGAATTAATCATGTGGCACTTCAAAACTATATTAAATGCAAGGAAACAAATAAGTGATAAACCCCATTGTGATCAAGCGGCATTTTAATAAGCGGCTTTGCAGGTTTGGGGTCTCATTCTTCGGAATGAATTCAGATGAAGAAAATAAAAAAAATTTCTTTTGTTTAAATGATGTAGCCCGAGATGAACACAGGCTGGGTCTGAAGGACTGGAAGGAATTAGGAAGTGAAGCGCTTGCTCTTTTCAATTATCTAGATGCTAATCTTTACCCAACTACGGATTTGCTTTTAGGAAGCCAAACGTTTCCAGAATATTGACAAGTCGTGGGTCAAAATAATGCAGCGAGCTCACGAGAACCCCAACGTGATCAGCTGCTGTGTCGGGGATGAGACCATGGGGCAACTTTTGCCCCACTTACACGAGCAGTTGGAGATCTGCCAGAAGTCCCTCACAGGGTGAGAGTCGGGCCTTCTGGACATCATGTTTCCTCCCAAGCCACTTGCTTAGTTCCGTCTGCATTTCAGGTTTTTCTAGGGATGGTTCAACTGGAAATAGGAACCTAAAATTCCCTTACCTTCGATTTTTCAGTAAGAACAGCGTGGAATGGGTGGGCGAAAGCATCGCGTTAGCTTCCCAGGACTGTTGTGCCAGTCACCGCAAACTGATGGCTCGCAGCAGCAGACGGTAGTTCAGTCCCAGGCCTGTCAGGCAGAAGTGTGGAATCAACGTGTCAGCCTCCCCTGGGGCTTGTGATGGGGCTGTGTCACAACCCTGACGCCCGTGTCTCCGTGTGCCCTTCAGTTCTTGTGTTTCTCTCCTGAGGGCACTTGTTATTGAGTGTACTGTGTATAGGACATTGTTTCCTCGGGATCAGGGGACATAGACTAAAACACAAACAATTCTCTTTTAAGAAAAGATCTTTAAATTCATTATACCCTCAGAGATCCTCTTTCCAAATAAAGTCCCTTTTACAGATTCCACGGTATGTAGACTTCTCTTTTAGGGGATTAGATTGAACCCATTTTGGGCTTGGAGTAGAGGTGTGCAGTAAGAGAAGAGGTGGCCCAACCATTGTATGGGTGCTTTTTTCACCAAAGACACTTCTGGAAGCTTTCAAAAATTAAAGCAGAGTTCGTTCTCAGTTCCTATTTAGAGTGTGGTGGTGACATATTCTGGTTTGGCCAGGTCTGTCCCTGTGCTCTAGCCTCACGGATAGGTGGCCTCCATTTCATCCTCAGAATGTCCTGGGTTGGAGATAATATCATCCCAGATTTAAGCTATGAATGCCCCAGTACTCTGACAGAGGTTCATAGTAAGGATCCTGACTAGAGAAAAGATTGTGACAGACGATGGAAATGCCCTTGCTCCTTCCCCCCGTCATTTTGAAACCCTCTTGTTGCCCCCAAGTGCCTTCCCTGCTGGACTTTGGTTCTTACCAAGTAGCCCAGAAGCCAACGGGAAATGTGTGTTGGGGTTTGCTTTTCTCTGATTGGCCACAACAAAAAAAACCAAACATACAAACAAAAAACCCAGGTGTGGGGGGAGCTGGAGAGATGGCTCAGTGGTTAAGTGCATTGGCTGCTCTTCCAGAGGACCCAGGTTCAATTCCCAGCACTCACTTGTCAGCTCTCAACTGTCTATAACTCTAGTTCCAGGGGATCTGACACCCTCACATATATACATACACACAGGCAAAACACCAATGCACGAGAAATAAAAGTAAATAAAGTCAAACCAAAGGAATCATTCAGTAAGATGCTCTTGACTGTTTGAAGGTATTTGGAGAAAAAGCGATTGCTGTTTCCGAGATTCTTCTTTGTCTCTGACCCGGTTCTGCTGGAAATCCTCGGACAGGCCAGTGACTCCCACACCATACAGGTATGACGCAATCATCCCGGGGTTAAGCCGCTTTGTCCATGGGATTTGCAATCAAAACAGAGAGAGAGTTAGTGTCCTAACAGTACAAGGCAAGAAGGATGAGAATCAAAAATCCTGATGGTACATTACAGCTGGGAGGATGGCTCAGTTGGTAAAGTGGCTGGCCATACAAACATGAGGACCCAAGTTCAATTCCCAGAACCTACATTAAAATAAAGTCCTGGGAGCAATGGTGCATTCTTCTAATACCAGCACCGTGGAGGCAGAAATGGGCAGACCCCTGGGGTTCTCTGGCTAGCTAGCCTAGCTGACTCAGTGAATTCCAGGCCCTGTTTCACCATACAAGGAAGATTAGTACTTGAGGTATGACATGTAATGTTCTGAGAACCTGCTACAGCACACATGCGTACACATGAATACACATCTGCACACACATATAAAGTATGATGATAAAATGCCCTTTTTTGTATGGTCTTAGAGCCAATTGGCTTCACACAGTCCCTGTTCACTAACCACATGACGTCGCCAAGGTCTTGGATTTCTAGTGTCTCGGTTTCCTTACCTGTAATGTGTAAGAGCCGTGAAAGGAGAAGACAGTCGAGAGAGAAAGTGAGAGGGACCTGTGCCTGGCAGGGAAGCAGGCTGGGATGGTATGGTTCAGTCTCCATCTGGAGAGCACAAAGGGATGGTCACTGAGCCTGTCTGGAGAATAAATAACATTTTCTGGACTCGGGGACAATGTCATAAGATTTTAAAAAGAGGGCCAACGTTGGTTGTCATGGCATACACCTTTAATCCCAGCACTCGGGAGGCTGAGGCAAGAGGAGCAGAGCTCAGGATCCAGTCTGCACTACATAGTGAGTTCTAAGCTAACTTAACTGTTTTCAGCGAATCGTGCGCCTTTAAGTTAATCAAGGGTTGTGGTAGTGTCTATCCCTGTTTTTTTTGTTATTACCATTTTGTTTTTAGTTGTGAGCTAAGAAAATAGATTCTCTTGTGTTTCATGAAGACAAAAATTACTAAGGTTTTATGCTTTAAAAAGGATCTTGTTTATAATTTTGTGTATGTGTATGCACATAAGGGTGCAGTAGCTACAAAGGCCAGAAGAGGGCGCCAGAGCCCCTGGAGCTGGAGCTACAGGCGGTTGAGAGCTGCCCAGTGTGGATGATGGGATCTGATCTTGAGTCCTGTGGAATATAGGAAATGTTCGTAGCTATTAAGCCGTCTCCCCAGCCTCTGCTAAGGCTTTGAAAGGCATCTCAGGAGCTTGTGTGTTTGACCCCACATGTGATGTTTTGGCTCTGCCTCATGTCTCTTTCAGCCGCATCTCCCTGCAGTGTCAGACAACATAAATGAGGTGACATTTCATCCCAAAGACTACGATCGAATGATGGCTGTTATTTCAAGAGAAGGAGAAAAAATTATGGTAATTTATTTCTTTTTGAAAAAATTTGTTGCTAGGATTTCCTTGACCATTTAGGTTGGGGAGAATGCAATTGGGCTTATGAAGAAGAACAGATATGGGGACAAGGGCGAGCGACCTTGGGGTCTAATTCTATAGCTCTAGTTTTATTATAAATTAGTGTAGGTGAGTCACTTAACTTCTCTGAGACTCATTTTATCAGCAACAACAGTGTTTAGACTACATGATCTCTATAGTCTCTTCTAGTCATATTTTTAATTTATTTCACCCACACTTTCAATATTTTGTATAGAGAGCGGGAGAGATGGCTCAGTGGTTAAGAGTATTGGCTGCCCTTCAGAGGATCTGAGTTGGGTACCCAGTATCCATATCAGGTGGATTATAACTGCCTATAATTCCAGTCCCAGAAGACCCAACACCTTCTGGTCTCCTTGGGCACCCACATGCATGTAGTGAGTGTGTGTGTGCATGTGTGTATGTGTGTGCACATGTGCACATATGCGTACACACACACACAGAGGTGGGGAGAAATAAAAATAAACTACAAAAATCTAAAGTTGGGGCCACTACACATGCAGGGCTGCACTCATTTAAATATACATATGCACACACATGCGTGCAGTGCTCACACAAAATTAACCAATAAATACTTGATATGAACTACAGGAGAGTTTATTCTGTGTTGCAGTACTAGGATTTATTAAGTGTGACAGTTTATAAAAATACCATATTAGTATTTGTTACATATTTATATATATATATTTTTTTTTAGTTGGACACTCCAGTTATGGCCAAAGGTCCCGTAGAGATTTGGCTTCTGGACTTGTTAAAAGTCCAGATGTCGTCATTGCATAATATAATCCGGTCTGCCTTCTATCAAATCAGCGATTCGGGATTTCTCCTGCTACCTTTCCTCCACCACTTCCCAGCACAGGTGAGGGCCACAGTGTTCACTAACAATGGAAAGATGTAGAAATAGAGGGGGGCTGTGTGCCTGATGGGTGGGGCTGCTGTGGTTCCACCTCAAATCTACCCTGTTCCGTACCATGCTGCGCTCTCTCTCTCTCTCTCGTCTCTCTCTGTCTCTCTCTTTCAGATAGGGTTTCTCTGTGTAGCTTTGACTGTCCTGGAACTCACTCTGTAGACCAGGCTGGCCTGGAACTCAGAGTGATCCTCCTGCCTCTGCCTCCTGAGTGCTGGGATTAAAGGCGTGCACCGCCTCACCCGGCCTCTTGTTCTTAAGGACATATGCCAAGACTCAAACAGCCAATGGAAAATTTCATCTTATAGATCAGTGCTTCTCAAACTGTGGGTTGCAACCCTTTTGGGGGAGTTGTGTATCAGACATTTACATTGAGATTCATAACAGTGGCAAAATTCCAATTGTGAATTAGCAACAAAAATAATTGTATGATTGGGGATCAGCACAACGTGAAGAACTGTATTAAAGGGTCACACGTAATTGGACTTTTTCATCGGGACCATTGGTTTCCCCAATAATGACACAGAGACTTCTTATTAATTATGGGAGCTTGGTTGATAGCTAGGGCTTGTTTCTAACTAGCTCTTATAACTTAAATTAACCCATATCTTTTAGTCTACATTCTTTTATGTGGCTCGATTACCTTCGCTTTGAAAAGCCCATGCTGCTTGCTCTGCATTCCTGGTGTCTCCTCATGACTCCTCCCTCCTTCCCAGCCTCCTCTCTGCCCCTCAAATCCTGCCTAGTTATTGGCCACTCAACCTTTTATTAAACCAACCAGAGTGACCTGTCTTCACAGTGCACAAAAAGATTATTCCACAAAGGTTGCGGCATTAAGGAGGGTTGGGGATATGGATAGGGATACGTATATGGACATGCGTAGGGGAAAATAGTGACACATTTTCCTGGCATGCATCCCATCTTGTCAGGGAGGGAATGGGTGTCCTTGGCAACAGCTCTCCTGGCCCCTGCCTCTTACAAGCTCCCTGTGATGTGTCACGTCCCGTTAACCCCCAGTATAGGGAATAAAGAACTGTCATTCCCGTTAAAATTTCACCCAGCACAAATGAGAAGTGGTTTTCAGTCTCTTCTTAAGTAGCACAAGCTAGAAGAGATTCCCAAAGGGAAAGATAAACAGCAGAGTTTTGTCCTAACTCTGTTTCCTGCCCCAGCCTGAACTCCAATTAGTTCCTGAATTAATGAGCACACTTTGGAGACAGCTAAAACTGATTGGACATTAATTATTCAACCTGTATAAGCACAGACAAGGATCAACCTCCACCACAGAGAGGATTTTAATGCTGCGGTTTTAATGGTTTTTAGTTGCCTTGATAATGTTTAATGCTCTTGCTAAAGATTAAAAGCAAGTTTTCCTTGGCAAGCTGAAAAAAATGGGCTTCTTAGGGTTAAGGTGACATTTTCTCTCCTTGGGAAGCACAAGCCACTGTGTATTCTCAAGGCTCTCAGACTGGGGGATTAGCATTCGGAGGAGCATGAGCAGCAGTTGAGAGCAGTGGAGGAGATGCACAGGACGCCATGGAAACGCCGCGTGGCTTCCCGGGTTTCTTCCAGTGTTATTCCTTTAAAGCAGTTTTTTTTTTTCAAATAGATGAAATCTGCCTGCTATCAAGTTAATTTTAAAAAATTGCCTAATACCCCATCTCTGCTTTCTCTTAGAACCTATTTTTAAAGATTATGAATGCAGTGGAGCATAGCTATGAAAATCTGGGAAAATTTGAAAACTACAAAATAGGGATAAAAATTATATATATGCCGCTTGGAAATGATGGCTATATTTTATCCTATTTCCTCCTAGAATGTTTTATGTGTGTGTATGTGTGTGTGCACACACATACACACACATAAATAGAATTTTTATTTAATGCTTAAAAAAACCAACCCTGTTTGCTGCACACGAATAAATGGCAATAGGAATGAGCTGCACACATGCTGTGCCTGTGTGTCTGCAGGTCGGGCTTCTGGGCATCCAGATGCTGTGGACGCATGACTCAGAGGAGGCTTTAAACAATGCGAAGGATGACAGGAAAATCATGCAAATTACCAACCAGAAGTTTCTGGATATTCTGAATACTCTCATCAGTCAGACGACGCATGACCTCAGCAAGTTTGACAGAGTGAAGTTTGAGACTTTGATCACCATCCACGTACACCAGAGAGACATTTTTGATGACTTGGTAAAGTATCCCCCCTTCTCGCCACTGCCTTGTCAAGGTGATTTAGTTTAGTAGCTAGTAGTGAGCGCTCGGATGTTATCGAGAGTGATGAACTGGCATGTGCTCGTTCCTCGTGCGTCCCTTTCATAAATGTCTATGCCTGAGTAGGTGCCCTGGCTGCTTCAAACAACATGTGTGTGTTTTCATGTATTATTCTTCGGAAAAATTTGGTTTCTGAATTTTTGTTTTGTTCCTTTTGCTGTTGTTTGTTTTTATTTATTTACTTTTATTTATTTATTTATTTATTTATTTATTTATTTATTTATTTATTTATTTTGTTTTTTTTGAGACAGGGTTTCTCTGCAGCTTTAGAGCCTGTCCTGGAACTAGCTCTTGCAGACCAGGCTGGTCTTGAACTCACAGAGATCCACCTGCCTCTGCCTCCCGAGTGCTGGGATTAAAGGCGTGCGCCACTACCGCCCGGCTGTTGTTTGTTTTTAAACCACTTTGTTGAAATGAACGCACACATGTTTTTGAGATAGGGTCTCACTGTGTTTCCTTAGGTGTCCTGGGACTTGCTCTGTAGACCAGGCTGGCTTCAAACTCACACATCTCACTGCCTCAGCCTCCTGAGTGCTGGGATGAAAGGCGTGCACCACCATGCAGAACTAAAGTCACAAACAAAAACATCACACAGCTCGGTTAAGGAAACCACTCAAAGAAATATTGCCCAGTGCCAAACACAGTACCTTTTCCTGCGCTTCTTTCTGCATAGGTAGAAAGACCATTCCGAAGCCATGGAACTTCACTTAGGGTTTAAACTTTGGCTGTCAATTATGTTTTGTTTTTTTAAAGATTTATTTAATTATTATGTATCCAATGTTCTGCCTGCATGTATGCTTGCACACCAGAAGAGGGCACCAGATCTCATTACAGATGGTTGTGAGCCACCGTGTGGTTTCTGGGAATTGAACTCAGGACCTCTGGAAGAGCAGCCAGTGCTTTTAACCTCGGAGTCATCTCTCCAGCCCCCAATTATGTTTTTTATGGATTTATCTCACTCACACACACACAAACAAAACAAGACACTGCCATAATTGAAATCAGAGCAACAATTTATCTTTTAGTACAGGATAACACTGAGAAAAGAGTCCAAGGAAAAGTATGATTAGCTGCGGAAAGACAGGATACAGGCAAAAGGACACACGAGTGGTAATGGAGGATATAAAGTTGCTTTTCCCATGTACTATTTTCACAAGTCTGGAACCAATTAGTTTGCTAACAATTAACTGCTCTCCTAAACAAATGCCCAAGTGCATGACAACATAGTTTAGTCAGGACAGGTGGCGAACTGTGGTGGACCAGCTGAGAAAGGAGAACTTCAAGTTGAGCAGAAGCAAGCCTTGGTGAATGTGGATGGCTGTTGTCTAGTCCTTAGCATCCAGTGGAACTTGACAGGAAAGCATCTCTAGGGAGGGAGCAGCTCGAGGAAGCTGAAGACAAGGACCACACGCAGTGCTGCTGCTTAGCTCCTCTGTTGCTTGCTGCTCTGTGGCTGTGATAAAATGCCATGGCTAAGTGCAGCTTAAGGGTGGCAGCGTTGATTTGGGCTCGTGGTCAGAGTCCATGAAGGCAGGGATGGCCCAGCATGGTGACAGAAACAGGAAGCGGGGGGGGGGGGAGAGAGAGAGGAGAAGAGAGGACAGAGAGAGAGAGAGAGAGAGAGGAGAAGAGAGGAGAGACAGTCAGAGACAGAGAGAAAGACAGAGAGACAGAGAGAGAGAGAGAACGAAAACAGGAAGTGGGACTAAAGCTATAAACCCTCAAGCCCCACTCCCAACATGCTCTTCCAGCAAGGGTTCACCCACAACAGGACAGGGGACCCTGGCGATTTTCACAGCCTGCCTTTTGACAGTCTTAGTCTGCTTCCTTGCCACCTTCTACTCGAGCTGACTCATCCTTCGAGGCTCCGCCCTCCTTCATTGCGGACCCAGGAACCATGCAGCCAAGGGCCTTTGGCAGAGAACTTGATCGTAGGCCACCTGTTTCAAATCTGTACCAAAAACTCTGCTTATAGAAGTACTATGTGCCGATGGCTCTTTGAAGGACATTTGCCAGCCCATTGATTCCATTACAGTCCATAGCTTCGTTTCTCAAACCTTTAAATGCTGATGGCTTTCACTAGCTTCAAAAGCACGTGAAGGGATGGAGAAAGAACGGGGCTCGAGAGACAGGGCAGTGGTTAAAGGCACTTGCTGCTCTTTCAAGGACATGGATTTGGTTCCGACACTCACATTAGGAGGCTCATTACCACCTGAAACTCCAGTTCTAGGGGACCTGATTCCCTCTGTAGCATCTGTGAGCACCTGTACACACACACACACACACACACACACACACACACACACACACACACCATATATATATGTGTGCGGGTAAAAAAATGTAAGATAAACTGCAATTGGATTTTCTCTGGACCAAACTAATCATGATGTGGCATTTTGTTTTGGCCTCTGCACACTCAGGTTGACATCCAAGGGATTCCACCCCAGGAATGACGGTGTGGAATCCGGTTTTTGTATCTGCTGTGAACACGCTACTGAGAGTGTTTACACAGCCCTGACTGATGGAGAAGTCCCATGGAAGATACTTATTTTAAAACTCATTGCTAAGGAAAGCTGCTTTACTTTCTGTTCAGGATGGGCTTTTGTTTGCTTGTTTGTTTTAAAGACAAGATACAAAACAGGGCTGGGAGTTGAGCTCAGCGGTAGAACATTTTTGCTTAGCCTATGCCAATCCCTGGGTTCACCCCCTAGCACCACAAACACAAAAGCCAACGAGAACAAAGCAAAAGTGGGGTCCAGCGAAAACGGTGACACTGTTTGCCTTGTGTCCTCGTCACAGCTGACCTCAGAGTCGGTTTGCACCCTAGCTGAACTGTGTGGCGTGGCCCACGTATATGCCTCCCACTATCTCATTCTTAAGATCTGTGATACCGTGCCACCAGAATTCGGTACCTCTGTTGGCTACCTCTCCTTCCCCCTCCACCTCATTCTTAAAATCTTAATGAGTTGTCTAAAGTTCCTGACTGATGGCATCTCCATGGCTGTAGTTCCTGAGTCAGGACATGGCCTCTGGGCTGGATCCAGGCTATGTTATATAAAAGCAAATCATCTAATGTGGTGAATACAGTTTTGGGTGGGAAGTCAGAATCCTGAGCTGGAGGGAAAAGCATGGCCATGCTACAAAATAGCGAGACTGTAAATAGCAAGGCTTAGGGAGCTCTGGGGCAAAGGGATACCCAGTCAGGCGAGCATCCAAACACTGTAGCTCTTTCCAGAAGTCCTTTTCTAGTGTCATCTGGAATCACCTGGAAGTGACCTCGTGGGTATGAGGGCAATTCATTCATTTGTGTGAGTGTTTGCCTGCATGTATGTATTTGTACTATGTGCATGCAGTACCCACAGAGGCCAGAAGAGGGAGTCAGAACCCCTGGAACTGGACTTGCAGGTTGGTTCCTTGAGTAGGCAGGATGGAGGTTTCTCCAGGCATACCAGGGGAAAGTCTCAGAATGTGCTTGGGTTTGGAAGGGGTTCCTAAAAGTTTTGACTGTCTCTTCTAATGGACCAGCCTCTGACGCTACAGTCATGTGGTAAGCGCATGGAGCTTCTTGCCTCATGGTACATGCTGAAGACCTGTCAGATTGGAAGGCAAGCAACAGTGCGGGGCAGAGAGATATGCATACGCACACAGCTATGCATTCCGTGTTCATCACCGCCAGCAGGCTTCCAGTTGATATGAAGGGAGTCCCCCAAACTCTTCCCAGGATTCTTTGAGGCCACAACACACATTCTGTCCTTTAAGCCCCAGGCCTTAGCAGTACCGGACATTTTTCAGTTACTGAACATACGAAGTAGATCTGGCCTCGGCCCTTGCTTTTGCTTTCCCTGCCATATTTCTATTGTTTAGACAGATTTTAGTTCAGATATGTTTTCCTCCAACTATCCCGCTCTGACTTCCGAGACCAGGTTAGGTCCTCTCACTACAATTTTCACAGGCCTTGAGTTTCTTCTTTGTAAATTGTGTGTGTGTGTGTGCACGCATGCGCGTGAGCACCATGTGTGTGCAGTGCCCATGGAGGCCAGAAGAGGGAGTCAGAACCCCTGGAACTGGAGCCACTGTGCCCATGCTGGGAACTGAATCTGGGTCCTTGGCAAGAGCAGCAAGTGCTCTTAATTGCCGAAACATCTCCCTTGACTTTCTTTAGCAGTGTGGTTTGTAGATCATTGAAATTTCTTGACTTTGCCCCACTCTTCCATTTTTGGTAAGCTCCAGAAAGCAGCCCCCGTGTCTCTCTGTGCTCACCCAGTGTGGTGTCAGCACAAGAAGGCCGGTAATGCATCCTGTTAAACGGAGACTAGCCGGCCTACTCGCGAGTGGCTCAGAGCCACCCACGTGCTGAGGTTCCAGGCTATTGCACTCAGTTTGTCACTTTTTATGCTTTGGGTTTTCAAGGTAAAAATGCACATCAAGTCAGTTACTGACTTTGAGTGGCTGAAACAGAGCAGATTTTATTTCAAGGAAGATTTGGATCAGACTGTGGTGTCCATCACAGATGTTGATTTCATTTACCAAAACGAATTTCTTGGCTGCACAGATCGCCTTGTGATCACTCCGCTAACAGACAGGTAGGAAACCCAGTGCTCGTGGTTATACTTGGTAATTAAATGACATGCTTAGACTACATTAAAAAAACACACTGAAATATTCATAAACTCATGTTGCTGCCATCTTGGGTCTGTGCTGGGTCATCAAATGCAGCCTAACAATGAAATAAGCCTCACTGTTGCTTACACGGACACATGCATTAATGTTTTATGAAGTAGAAACAGATGAAAGAATAAAATCAAGATTGAATGTTTGCTTTGAGTAATTTAATAATGATTTTGAGAGGTTGTGAGAGGGGACAATGCCCTGAAACCATAAAGGAAGTTAATAACATTGCAAAAAGAAAAGCACCTTTGATAGTGCTTAATGTAGTCTGCTGGGTTTGCAGTTTTTGTTGGATTTTGTTCTTTTATTTCTTTTCTTTTCTTTTTTTTTTCTTTTTGAGACAGGGCCTCACTGTTTACCCCTGGCTGACCTGACACTTACCTAGACTACACTGACCTGGAACTCACAGCGATCCCCCTGCCTCTGCTTCCAGGGTGCTGAGATTAAAAGAAGGAAATCATCATAGTCTGCCTGTTTTGTTTTTGTTGAGATAAAGTCTCACGATGTAGCCCTGGCTGGCATGGGATTCGCTGTGTGTCCTGGACTGGTCTTAAACTGGCAGCGATGCCCCTGCCTCTGCCTCCTGAGTCTTGTAGGAGTGCGGTGCCGTAGTCTGCCAGTCTCTCAGTTTCTCAGATGTGGAATCTGAATTTAAAGTTTCTTGCCTGAGTCTGTCTCAGTCAATGATGGGTGCTGTCGCCAGGCAAGGTGCGACTCTTTTCCACCTTCACATCCCCCCCCCCCCCAGTCCAGTTTGCCACACGCAGAAAGCACTCAGTACGAGTCTGCGGATTTACTGCTGCCATGTCAATAGAGTCCGCTTCCAGGTAAAATTACAACGGGGACCATTCCGTGTGTTCAGCTTCCTCTTGTTTTCTCCCATCCCACTCTGTCTGGTTGCCTGCTTCGCGTGAGCCGCCCAAGCTCTGCACCGGACAGGCCCTTCTGAGCCCTGGTCGGTTCTTTCCTGGGTTTCAGGTGCTACATCACGCTGGCTCAGGCTCTGGGAATGAACATGGGCGGGGCTCCAGCAGGACCCGCCGGGACAGGCAAAACGGAAACCACCAAAGACATGGGCAGGTGTCTGGGGAAGTACGTGGTTGTGTTCAACTGCTCAGATCAGATGGATTTCCGGGGCCTGGGAAGGATTTTCAAAGGTAAGAATCTCAGTTTTGGTGAGTCTATTTTTTCATTGCCCTTTGGTATTTTTGATATAAATGTAAAATGACACTATCATCATTAGGCTTGGTTGCTTTATATCATATGACAATCTGGATTAAAAGTGACCGGTTAGCATAAATTCAGTGTGGCTCAATACTGCTGATCATGTTATGTTGTGTACATTGAATGTGTATTGGAATTTGAAGACAGAATCAATTTGTAAGAGTCACACAGTAGTGGAGGAGAGCTAGTCTTCATAGCAGATTGGTACATGCAACTTCCCTTTGCTGTGCTAAAGCCCACTGAAATTGAAGGGTTTTTAAAAAGCACAGTTACAAAGAGGTGATTTCGGCTAACACTGAGGAAAAAAACACCTTCAAGGGCACGTGGGTGTCAATGCTCAGTCCAACTTTGTGTAACTCAGCTCTCTGAAATAGGAGTCCTGCCAGAGGACATCCCAGATGGCGTCCCTGCAAGGGTCGGGGGAGTTGTCTTGCCTCTCCCATCCCTTCCTCCAAGGCACCAGAGGCAGGCATCTCAAACAGGAGTTTGCATCTGTGTTAAGACAATAATGTAGTAAAAACCCATTGGCTCAACATAACCAGAAAAGCCTAGGGTGGTATCCAGAATGATAAAGGGTCTCCAGGGTTGAGATGATAGAGGCATTGCCTAGCATGCGTGAAGCCCTGAGCTCCATCCTCGGTACCAGATAAGCAGCATGTGGTTGTGCATATGTAATCCCAGCACTCCATGGGTAGAGGCAGGAGGGTCAGGAGTTCAAGGCCAGTCTTGGCTGCAGAGTGGGTTCAAGGCAAATCTGGGCTACATGAGACTTTGTCTCAAAGAAGAAAACACACGCATACACAGAGGAGAGAGTGCATAAAGACTGCTAAGCTGAATTAAAGAGGGAACAGAAGAAAACTCAATAAACTCAGTGAAATTAATAGCTTCAGAGACATTTGAGATCTTTATACTCTTCAGCCAACTGAAGAAACCAGGCTGTTAGGGAAAAAAATAACAATTGAGACACAAGGAGAACAAAGCCACAATTTACAGGGGAAAAAAAAAACCACTCTGTCTTGAGTTACAAAAAGATGAGGAGATGGAAGGTTTGACAGAAAAACGTTAAGGGTCTAAACATCCCAACATCCTTAGAAAGGGCGTCCCCAAGGGCGAGAGCAGAAGACTGGGCAAATAATGGCGGAAGAAATAAAGCACTTCACACAGCTGCAGGTGATAAAGGCGCCTGCCCTTAGAGAGTTGGGAAGGAACAGCGCTCATGATCTCCAGGCCTGCCTTTGTGCTTGGTTTTGTAAGAAATACATAAAACCCCTCTGGCCATCTCATCCAGCAGCCTGACATTCCTATCGCTCTGTAATAAAAGAACGCGGAGAGATCAGACCTGCTGAGAGACATCCCATATTCTGCCATTTTCCCCAGAGCCTGGAGAACCATTCCTCTCCATCCTAATTGAAGGCGGTGGTCCTCACAGGCAGGGTCTGATTTACTACCTCTCAGGACCCCTTGCCTCCAATGTCGTTGTCACAGTTTCCTTTGGGCACGGTGCTGAGTTCCCTGTGTTTGCTGATGATGTGCAAATAATTAAACATCTCCTGTCATGAGGATGAAATAGGCCTTCCTAAACAGCCCGATGTGAAACGGCACATAAATTGTGTTTAGGCGTAATTTTTGGGGAGCCCTTCGGAGACCCGATGGCTCTCAAGAAGGTGCCTCGCACAGGGAAACTTTGCAAATGAACCGTTTCTCCTGCCAGGTCTCGCGCAGTCAGGTTCCTGGGGCTGTTTTGATGAGTTTAACAGAATTGAATTGCCTGTTTTGTCTGTGGCGGCCCAACAAATTTACATAGTTTTGACGGCAAGGAAAGAGAGGAAAAAGCAGTTCATTTTCTCAGATGGCGATTGTGTGGATTTGAATCCAGAGTTTGGAATCTTCCTGACAATGGTAAGAACACGAGATAATTGTTAATTGTTGCAGATATAAATAGATGAGTTTGTGTATTACAGGATAAATTAACCAAAAGGCAGGGACTCTCTCTTCATGGTTTTTTTTTTTAAAGGCTTATTTTAAATTACTTATGTGTGCCGGTGTGTGGGTGTGTGCATGTGAGTGTAGTACCTACAGAGGTCAGAAGAGGGTGTCGGATACCCTGGAGCTGAAGTCTGCAGGTAGTCGTGAGATGTGTAATATGGGTGCTGGGAACTGAACCCCAGTGCTCTACAAGAGCAGCTCTTACAGATGTGAGTTTCTTAAAACCACGAAGATAACTTTCCTCCTTAATGCCTCCTGTCCGTATGGGTTGCCTGGGGTGGGCTCAGCTTTGTGCATCCTTACTTTGGTATTAGGCAGATCAGGTGGTCACTGTCTGCATCATTGTTGGATGGCATAGCAAAGAGGAAATGAATAACCATGCTTTGGCTGAGAGTTTCCACCCAGGAGGGACACACACAGGTCTCATGGGGCCAACTGCATCTACCTTCAAGGGGCCCTAGAGGGTGGGCGTGGTTATATAGGCAGGAGAAAGAAGTGAGGCTGACGACCCACAGGTGCGCCTTGTCTCACCCTAGAGCTGCAAGAGCCTCTGGGTAAACGTCTTCTAGTTGAGGTATTTCAGGCACACATCACGCAGCCAGTAAGAGAAGTTAGCTGATGTGTGTGCTGTGTATGCAGGTACACGCTGTGTATGCTTGCACATGCTCCCATGTATGGGCCTGTGGAGTCTTTCCGTGTTAATCACCTTTTGAAACAGCGCCTCTCACCGGAACCGCGGTACCATTACAGATGGTTGTGAACTACCGTGTGGGTGATGGGAACTGAACCTGGGTTTCCAAGAGCAGCCAGTGCTCTTAACTGCTCAGTCACCCCTCCAGCCCCTCTCTTCTGATATCATACTTGACATCGTAATTGCTCAGGTCTACTTTTTTCAGCTGTTTTTCCCTTTTCTATATTTTAAACCAGCAGACACACAGATGCTTGTTGTTTTTTTGTTGTTTTTTTTTTTTTTGCCAAACTGTATATAGCTTTAATAACGAATTGAAAATGGATATATTTAAAAAGGTATGATATGAAATGCTATTAAATATGGATGGTCCAGTCCACATTTTTGAGAAGGCAAGCATATTCCATATATTTAATATTTCTTGCACTGCCTTACAATCTGAATTAGGGGCCTGAAATGTGTTTGTACCCAGGAAATAAAAATTGAACCAATAATTGAAAGTTAAATATATATATTTTAACTTTTAGAACCCTGGGTATGCTGGGCGTCAGGAGCTGCCGGAAAACTTAAAAATCCAGTTCAGAACAGTTGCAATGATGGTTCCTGACAGGCAGGTATGTATCAGGGCTTAAGTGGATACTCTATGTGGTTTGCGTTTTCTCCCAGTAAAGGTGCTTTAAAATGTCTCACTGTGTCAATCTGCAGATCATTATGCGAGTTAAACTTGCAAGCTGTGGTTTCCTTGAAAATGTTATCTTGGCACAGAAGTTTTACGTTCTCTATAAACTCTGTGAAGAGCAACTTACTAAACAGGTAACAGCATATTTATTGTTTTCGTCAGTAAGGAATTTCGTCACTAAGTTTTTGTTTCAACCTATGTGTATGTATGTGTGGGTATGTGCGTGTAAGTGCTGGTACCCACAGAGGCCAGTAGAGGGCAGCAGATCCTTCTGAGCTAGAGCTGTAAGTGGTTGGAAGCTGCCAGCTGTGGGTCCTGGGAAGTGAACTTGGGTCCTTGGCAAGAGGCGAGGCATTTGAAATCTATTGTTTGTCTCTCAGACTGCATCTGGCTGTCTTATTCTGAAAAGAGACGTGGTTTGAATCCTGCCCTGTTACCTTGCTTTTTCTGATGGCACAATTCTTTTTTTACTCTAAGGAGAGGAAGCAGAACTGTGCTCCTAACACTTCACAGCACAGCTACTCCTCAATGCCCGCAGAATATCTGTACAGGGTGAGCCTGCACTTGGAAGTTTCCAGTGAAGTTTCTTTGTTCTCCCTTTCCCCATCCTAGGTCCACTATGACTTTGGACTGAGAAATATCCTGTCTGTGCTGAGGACCCTTGGGTCTCAGAAAAGAGCCCGGCCAGAAGACAGTGAATTAAGTACAGTCATGCGAGGACTAAGAGACATGAACCTTTCCAAACTGGTAACTATCCCTGAGCTCTCTCTCTTTCTCCCAAGACCCTGACCTATGGTAAATATCCCTGAGCTCTCTCTCTTTCTCCCAAGACCCTGACCTATGGTAAATAAAACCCTGAGCTCTCTCTCTTTCTCCCAAGACCCTGACCTAGTTTCTTTCTGCTCCCCTAGCAAGGGAGCTTTACATGTTGTGCTCTGAATGCAATAGTCACAAAGATAGTTGATGTGTCTAACCAGCACCCAATGAAAGTGCCTCCCCTTGTCGGTCGTGTGTAGTAAATGAGGCCGTCAGAGAGGGCTTTTGTTCCAGGTTTTCAATCCAGTTTCCTTTAAAATTCTTTTTGAATTTTAATTTTATGTTTATATATATGAGTTTTTTTTTGCCTGAATATATGTTTATATATGTACCATGCATGCACAGTGTCCTTGGAGGAACTGGAGTTCTAGGTAGTTGTGACCCACAGTGTGGCCCTCGGCAAGAGCAACAAGTGCTCTTAACCAATGGGCCACCTCTCTCACCACCTTAAAACACTTAAAAATTACATTATTGTGTGTGTGTGTGTGCACACATGCATGTATGTGGGTGCATGTGTGCAAGTGCTTGTATGAAGTGACACATCGTGAGGTGTGTCATCATGACTTTTGGGAGTCAGTTTTCTTCTACCGTGTGGGTCCCAGCTGAGCTGAGGTTGTGAAGCTTGGTGGCGAGTGCCTTTGCCCACCGTGTTATCTCCCTAGCCCCAGTGTGGTTTTCTAACGCCTTCCGCAGGGTAATAAATTCTAAGCCCGAAACTCTGGATTCACAAGGAATCACAAGAACTATTCTCTCTCTTCCCCCCTCCCTCCCAGCCCCCTTAACTCTTAGTTAAAAAAAACTCCTCTCTAAACACCAGTTTCTTTCATTTGTGTGTGTGTGTCTCTCTCTCTCTCTCTCTCTCTCTGTGTCTGTGCATGTGTGTCTGTGTATCTGTGTAAGCGCATGTATGTGTGTCTCTGTGGGTCCAGAAGAGGGTGTCAGATGCCCTGGAGCTGGAGTTATGGACAGCTGTGAGCTGGATATTGAGGGTGCTAGGAACCAACTCAGGTTCTCTGGAAGAGCAGTGAGCTCTCTTAACTGCTGAGCCATCTCTCCAGTCCTAAACATAAATTTCTTAATTTCCAGATGCATAACATCAGGTGCACATGTGGAAATGAAAGGCGGGCCCTCATGTTTTTCATGTTTGCTATGGTGACGGCCAGAGTCGAGCTTATGAGCTATCTGACGTGCCACAGGTGAAGCCCGTGTGTGGGTGAGAAGGAACGGTGTGCAGGAAGTTTGCATTCTAGGGTCTAAACTAACCAAGAGCCTCTGGAGAGGTCATGGCTTTTGCACATCTTCTTCAGATGGGCTTTTTTGTTAGATCTTTTCAGCGTCCCTGTGACAGGTTGACCTACGGTCACTTATTCGAGAGGGGCACCTCGGAGAGGTGTGAGGACTCATCTCATCCATGATCATAGTCAGCCACCTTTCCGGTGCCAGGCCCTCTGTTCCTTATTCTTGGAACTTTGGCAATCGAGAAAGCATCAGCGTGTGTGTGTGTGTGTGTGTGTGTGTGTGTGTGTGTGTGTGTGTGTGGTGCTCAGTGATTAAGCACACTTGCTGCTCTTCCAGAGGATCTGAGTTTAGTTTCTAGCACCCATGTTGGGTGGCTCAAAACTGCCTGTAACTCTTGCTCCAGGGTGTCCTCCACCCTCTTCTGCCCTCTGTGGGTCACTGCACGCAGGTGCACATGCCCACATACGGATACAGACACATATATAAAAATAAATCTTAAAACAACACAAAAATCATCAAGGGAGCTTCAGAGGATAGAAGGAAGTGAGAAGGGGCTGGAAGTTGGGAATTGGGCAATCTGTGTCTTAAAGATGCAGCAAACCAAGAGTGAGAGTCAGCTTGCTCAAACCCAGCCCTTAAAAGCAAAGGCGGGACACTCTCGGATGGCGTGTCCGGCCGCTGTTGGATGAAGTCATTGAGGGTTAGGGCTGTTTCCTACTGTAAGTGAGCTACTTTAAGATTACCGTGAATATGAGCCTGTGAGGGGCAGATAAAGTAACGAGATGAAACATGGATCAAGGCTGGATTGTAGAATGCCTCGGTATTTTGAGTGCCATAGGGGTTGGTTCAGCGGTGGCGCTGAGAGTGCCAGAGGGTGCAAGCCTGCTTCGGGGTTAAGAAATGATCCTCTGGGAATAAAGCGACGAGGACCACGTGCACATCCTACTCAGCTAAGGAATGATTGCTGACTGGCTACGTTTGTGTCAATGCATGCCATCTTAGGTTGATGAAGACGAGCCCCTGTTCCTCAGCTTGATCAACGACCTGTTTCCGGGGTTACAGCTGGACAGCAGCACGTATGTGGAACTGCAGGCTGCTGTGAGCAACCAGGTCCACCTAGAAGGTCTGATTAACCACCCGCCCTGGAACCTCAAGTTAGTGCAGGTAAGGGCCTCTGGAGCTCACGAGCGAGTGCACAACAGCCATCATGTTGGCTGATCTTACCCCCTGGTACTTACTCCATGTAAGGGTTGAAGCTGAACCAATGCTGGATAGCCATCATTGCAGGAAGAATCCTCAGGGGGCTGTGTTTGTTTTTAGAAGGAATGCATTTGTCCTGTCTTGATGAAACCCAGTAGTCATTTAGTCTAGCTGATACCTAACCCTCACGAGAAGGTCGATGGTAACCAGAATCCGAAAAGAGCTGGGACAGGAGGCAACAGCCCGGCTGGCTTCTTGCATTCACTCTGGTGGTATTACTGGGAGCTGACACCTCAGGGTTGCTCGTGTGTGTGTGTATGTGTGTGTCTGTGTGTGTGTGTGTGAGTGAAGAACTTCCCATGTAGTTGAGGATGGCCCTGCCTCTGTCTCTGGAGTGCTGGGAACACAAATGTGCACCGCTAATCCCACCGTATACTGAGTACCAAAAGCCGTGGGCTTCGTGTATGCAGGCAAGGATGAAGCGTGAATCGAATTAGTCTTATTAAATAAAAACCCAGAGTCAGATATCGAGGGGGGTGAAAGCTGAAAGATCAGAGAAGCAGAGCAGTCAGCCACTAGACTTCTTACCTCTATGAAATCTCAGACTGCATGGGGGCGTTCCTGATTCTACGAATCCTCAGACTAAATGGAGGTGGTCCTGTCTCCACCTGCCTTATATTCCTGCCTCCTCCTCCTGATTGTGCTGGGACTAAAGGCCTGAGCCTCCCAAGTGCTGGGATCAAAGGTGTGAGCCACCACTGCTGGGCCTCTCTGGTTAACTAGTGGCTAGGTCCACCCTCTGATCTCCAGGCAAGCTTGATTTGTCAGAACACAACCAAAATCTCACACCACACGAGCCCCCTAGGACTGAGCTATGTTCATAGCCCACTCTGGGCTGTGTTCTTAGTATGTCTCAGTGAATCCCCTCTCCCATTCCCGTGTACCCAGTGTCTGTATGCTTTCGCTTCTAGTAGCAAATGGAAGACCGGAGCCACTTTGTATGTGGGCACCAGAGCAGGCATTGCCTGAGCACTTACTGCTCCAACTCCCAAGTGCCATCTCCTTAAGGAAGGATGGGTGGGGGAGGGGAAAGGAAGGCCCAGCTCCTCTGATTCCAGGTGGAGAGTCCCTGGCGGGATCGAGCCTGTCTGCCCACTGCGGGTGTCCTCCACTGCGCTTTACTCAGCTGTCCCGTCCCCGGACTGTCAATTCCACACCCTCCTCTATATCTCATCTCCCAAGGGTGCATTTGAAAAATTCAAGCTGTGTGGCTGGAGACCCAGAAGGCTTTGCGATGCTGCTTTCCGTCACTGGGGGGCGGCATCACCACACTGCAGGCAAACTCAGAGAGCCCAAGGGGCATAGTAAGAGTCAATCCTGCATTAATTATTTCCAAAATGTAATTCAAGTCCCACATTGTCATTACTTTATCACGTATGCCGTTTCTTAACGTGACGCCAGTTTGCTTCCCATGTCCAGTAAAACAAAGAACACTAGAATGTTATTTAAAGCCTTTGAGATTTTAGCGAACTCGTACAAATACCAGCCAGAGAGTAATAACCTACATTTTCCAATGTGTCATTTGATCATGTAGTTGTATGAGACCTCGCTGGTACGACATGGTCTGATGACTCTTGGGCCCAGTGGTTCTGGGAAGACAGCGGTCATAACTATTCTGATGAAGTCATTGACAGAGTGCGGGAGGCCCCACAGAGAGATGCGGATGAACCCGAAGGCGATCACCGCACCCCAGATGTTTGGCCGACTAGATACAGCCACAAATGACTGGACAGATGGAATCTTCTCCACTCTGTGGAGGAAGACATTAAAAGCTAAAAAGGGTATGCACAGGCCTTCCTCCGAGTTTGCTTTTTTTTCCTAGGCAAGCTTATTAACAACGACACAGTGTTTGCTTAGTTTTCTGTTTCTAATTTCCGTTGAAAAATCGATTGATCTTCCCCTACCCCCTGTCCTTGTTTGCAGGCGAAAACATCTTCCTCATTCTCGATGGCCCCGTGGATGCCATTTGGATTGAGAATTTAAACTCGGTGTTGGATGATAACAAGACCCTCACCCTGGCTAATGGGGACCGCATTCCCATGGCCCCCAACTGTAAGCTGCTGTTTGAGGTGCACAACATTGAGAACGCCTCTCCTGCGACGGTGTCGAGGATGGGCATGGTGTATATCAGCAGTTCGGCTCTCAGCTGGAGGCCAATACTGCAGGTGGGGACCGGAAGCAGGCAGGCAGGGGCAGGGCGGGGCGGGGGCTGGAAGCAGGCGGGAGTCTGTGTGTCTCCACCATTCTCCTTATGCTCATGTGTATCCGTGTGTGTTCAGGCACTCATGTGTGAGTACATGTGGAGGCCAGAAGACAGCCTTGGGTGTTTTCGCTCAAGACATCCTGCCAGCCACACCTCTTTTATTTTTGCGACAGTGTCTCTCAATGGCTTGGAATTTGTCAGGTAGGCTAGGCTGGCTGGACAGAGTGAGTCTCAAGGATTTGCCTGTCCCCACCTCCCCAGAGCTGAGATCATAAGTATGTGCCATCATGCCTAGTTTTTTTGTTTTTGTTTAGTTTTTTTTTTTTTAAATTTTTATCATGAGTTCCAGGATTTGAACTCTTGTCCTGGTGCTCGCAAGGCAAGCCCTGCCTGTCAATTGAGCTGCCTTCCCAGCTCTGCGCTTCCTTAGTAAGCACAGGTACTGTTCTCTGACTCCAGGCGTGGTTGAAGAAGCGCACCCAGCAGGAAGCCTCTGTCTTCTTGGGTCTGTATGATAAGGCGTTTGAAGATACGTACACATTCATGAAGCTGAACCTGACCCCCAAAATGCAGCTCCTGGAGTGTAATTACATCGTGCAAGTAAGACTTGCCTTGCTTTGTGCCTCCGTTGCTCTGAACCCAGCCGCCACTTACAGGCATCTAGAATGGGAAGTTCCTAGGGGCTAGGAAACCTTTCCGTGGTGTGGGTGTGAGGGTCTGAGAAGCTGAATTCCCCGAGGAGGAGGGATGAATTTGGAATCTGGTGCTCTAACTCTGGGGCCAGAAACACCCTTAGGGCACGTGTAAAGGAGGAGGCCCTTTGCCTTTTCCGAGTGGCAAAGCCAGACCCCGCAGCAGCAGGTTCAAGCCCATGCTTGCAGGTTCCCAGCTCACTTCCTGTCTCTTGGTCACACAGCCTGTTTGAAGCCTTATCTGTGCTCTAACGCTGGGGGCTGTCAGGAAGGCGTCAGGCAGTGTCTCGGGATAGTTCTGTTTTCGTTTCCCTTCCCTTCCTGCTTTTGATTTTCTTCTTTCAAATATTTTAACCCAAACATTTTAAAACTGAAAAATAAAAAAGGATCTTATTTGAAATCTCTCGCAGTCTCTCACTCTCCTGGAAGGTTTAATCCCCTCTAAAGAAGAAGGAGGCTTCTCATCTGTGGAGCATCTCCATAAACTCTTTGTGTTTGGCCTCATGTGGAGTTTGGGAGCCCTCTTAGAACTGGAGAGCAGAGAAAAACTCGAGGTCTTTCTACGAGGTCACGGAAGCAAGTTAGACCTGCCAGAAATACCCAAGGGCACCAATCAGACCATGTACGAGTTCTTCGTTACTGATAATGGTAAGTGCACTGAATTATGGTTCAAACAAAATGACTTTAAGGTATACATTTCTCAGAGTTGAGAACGAACCCAACGAGGAATATAACAACGATTACTGTTGTGAAAATATGTCAGAGATAGGATTTTTGTATATTAGCTGTGCTGGAAGCTGGGACCTTCCTGACTTCTTCACTTGGAATGGTCTAGGTAAAAATCTTCCGTGAGAAGCAACTCCTGGCTCAGCACCTGCTTCCTGATGCTTTAGGGAGCAACACGGAAGCACACACAACTGACGAGCCCCACAGTCTGTCAGAATGAATGAGAGTGATCCGGAGGCAGGGCCATGCCTTGTGTCGTGCATTCCTCCAGGCCCAGCTCACCTTCCCTTCAAACAAATACCCTTCAACTTGATGCCTTTGTCCAGAGCCAGGCTCCAATTCTTCTAAGCCTCTGAGAGAACAAAACGATAAACCCTTCCCCTTGCTTCCCATATTTACCTCTGTGTCCTTCCCAAACCTCCAGAGTAGCAAAGGTATTTTTGCGTTGAATGCATAAACTCAAAAGGATAAATAGAACAGCAGGGAAGCCAGCAATAAAAAGAATCCAGACGGCAGGAAAGCAGACGGTACAAGGCTTTTGATTTAACATGCAGGATGCAGCTAACTACTAGTCAAGAAGTAATTTGCTGTACATCTCCCGGAACCTCCAGAGGACTCAGGAAGTGGAACCAGCGGGGAGGTGGAACCAGCAATCAGAGGCCTGGTCCTCAGTCTCCTTAAGAGAAAAAGATTTCCTAGGTCTCTTTCCAAAGCTGATGCCAGGCAGCCACACCGACCTGACCCTGAAAAGGGCTGAAGGGAGAGCTTCCGAGTTCCCTAGGCACTGTGGAGGGTGTGAGAACCCCGCCAATGGGAAGAGGTGCACATCCGTGTTTGGAGGGGCCTTCTTGGAAGGAATGGGACAGATGAATTGTACCACGGTACTAGTGTAGAGGTCAGAAGACAGCTTGTGAGAGTTAGTTCTCTTCCTTCCACTCTGTGGTTCCGGGGACTAAAGTCAAATTGTCAGGCTTGGTGGCAAGCTCCTTTAGCGGCTGAGCCATCACCTGAGCCTTCTCTAGTCCTCCCACTCTAAATGATTAGTGCCGATGAAATTTGTATGCCCAGGCCTCTGTGCCCATGAAGTGAACCAAAGCTTTCCATGCTTTGTGCTTGTAAAGGGCTGTCAGTTCGTTATTAGCTCATCCTTCAGTTTGTGTGTGTGTGTATCTGTCTCTGTATATGTGTGCATATGTGTTTTTATGTGTGCATGTATGTATTTATGTGCCTCTGTGTGGATGTGGATGTGTATCATGTGTGTATGCATGTATATATGTGTTCATGTGTGTGTATGTGTGTATTCTCATCATCACTGGACACCAGCACTTTTGGAGAGACTCTTTTTTTATATTTAGAAGTCCCTGCTTCCAGACCAGCTGGAGTTCCAGTCTGGGTGTAGCCTCTGACATCAGCAAGTGGGGCTCAGTGTATGGAACAGTCCTTTCAGACACTGGGCAAAGGCAGAAAGAGAACCAAGTCATGAGAGAAGGTGGTTTCTAGCAGGTGCTTAGGGAACCCAACCAGAACCGCCAGTCTCGTCAGGGCAGGAAGGGGTGGGTCTGGAGGAGGTGGCTAGGTTAGGGTTCAGGGTGGAATGCCGCGGCAGAGGGACTTGCACGGAGAGGAGGAGTCAGAAAAGAGTGAAACTGCACTGACTGATGCACCGAGCCCATGCTAGGAGGTAGACAGGCAGCTGGAGGTACAGGCTCCTTGCTTCTGTACCTTCCTGACAGTTACGGAGCAGCACACTCTCAGAGTCCACCTTCTTTTCAAAAGCAAAGAAACATGTACAGCAATGCTGCAGACTGTAAAACATTCAGAACAGGGAGACTTTGTAGCTCTCTGCTTGTATCTCAAAAGAATAAAGGTTTCAATTAACCCCAATGCAAACAGAAGAGCGAGCAGAAGTCAATGAAATAGAAACTGGAATAGAAAAAAGATGGAACCAAAAGATGGTTCTCTGTAAAGATCAATGAAAGTGATAAAGCCGTTGTTGGAGGTGTCAGAGGTTAAAAATGTAGGAAGATATGAATTACCACTGGTAGGCTGGGAGATAACCTCAGTCAGCGAAGTGCTTGCCGTGTTAGTGGGAGGACCCGAGTTTCATCCCCAGAACGAATGTAGGAAAGCTGGCGTTGTGTGTACACATGTAACCCCAACCCTGGGGAAGAGGAGACGAGAGGGTGCTTTGTGTTCACTGGGTGGCCAGCGTGATTGGTGAGCTATTCTGTCTAAAAACAAAACAAACAAAAAATCCATGGTGGATGACATCTGAGGGGAAGTCACACCCAGAGGTTATTTCTCTGACCTCCATATGCATAGACACACATGGACAAGCATACATATGCGCATACATATGCAAACACACGAAAGGAATAAATGAGTAAGCAAATAGCCGTTGGCAAGAGTTGAAAGGGGGAGCATTAGATAAGTAGATGTATTGATGTTTTAGGAAAGCATTTTAGTGTTTTGTATGATCTAAGCGATTGTTTCTAGCACTTGGCATTTGTGTAGCTTTACATAACCATCCAAGGACTCATGCTGATGAAGATGAAATTCTGCCTGCCGTGTAGGTGACTGGGAGCACTGGAACAAGAGACTGCAGCCATACTTCTATCCAGCGGACAGCATCCCAGAGTATTCATCCATCTTGGTCCCCAACGTTGACAACATCAGGACCAATTTTTTGATAGACACGATTGCAAAACAGCATAAAGTAAGTGTAGTGAGCTCTTAGGTGGCCCCAAACCATGTAAGAAACACATTGCCTCTCGTGTACAGCAGGCAGAATACATAATCATAACACATGTAAGAAACACATTGCCTCTCGTATACAGCAGGAGAATACACAAATCATAACACAAGGGCCCAGATGGGGTGTCACTGGAGAGGGAGCCCTTCTGACAGTGGTTCCAGGTTCCAGAATGGTCTTCCTCTCTGTCTCCACTGATGAGGAATGTGGGTGTCGCCTTCCAGACACACTTCTGTGCCCTAATGGGCATGCAAATAGGCAGCCATATTCTCTTCCAGCACCCCAATATTGCTGTGTGCACTTTTCAACCTTTAGGTTCACTGGGATTGATCTGCAGAAAAACAATTAAAAAGCAGCATGGGTTCGACTCATGGAATAGCGAGTAACAGCAGGGAGAGCCATAGGGAGTTTGGCACTAACACAGTGCGGCACCGTTGTGCCCTGTTCTTCCACACTTGCAGGCTGTTTTGCTCACTGGAGAGCAGGGGACCGCGAAAACTGTGATGGTGAAGGCCTATCTGAAGAAATACGACCCCGAAGTACAGCTCTCCAAGAGCCTAAATTTTTCCTCTGCCACAGAGCCGATGATGTTTCAGGTAGAAGCTGTCGTTAGCTGTGGCGATATTAAGCATGCTAAAGGTTTTCAAGCGGTGATTCCGGTAAAACGGGTGTGCTCTCTGTGTGTTTGCCCGGACATGCGGTCGAGCAGTTGGCATCAGCTAAGTCTGCTTTCTTTTTTAAAGATTCATTGATTGATTTTTATTTGCAGGTGCGTGTGTGTGTTGTGTGTGTGTTCGAATTTATGCATACCATATGCATGCAGGTGCCTGAAGAGGCCTGCAGGGGCTGCTGGATCTCTTAGAACTGGCATTTGAGTTGCTGTGTGGGTGCTGTGAACCAAAGCTGGTCCTCTGCCAGAGCAACGAGCACTCTTGAGTTACTCTGTAAAGGCATCTGTCTCTCCATAGCTAAGTTTGCTGTCTCATGACTGAATTAGAAGCCAAATCCAAGTAGTGTTATTTTGGCTTAATGTTAAACCTGAGGCTGGGCTCGGGACCATATCAGTTTTAGTATATTGATGGCTAACATTCCCATCTCTTGATGCTATTTAAGGTGCATGTTTCATAGTTATGCTCGAACTTACCTGGTTCTAGCAGTAAATTACATTCTGTTTTGAAAGCATGGTTAGTTTTAAGGATGGAAATCCAGTGGCCGTGACACACCACTTTCTTTTCTCTAGAGGACGATCGAAAGCTACGTGGATAAGAGGATGGGGAGCACCTATGGGCCCCCGGGAGGCAGGAAGATGACTGTGTTTATTGATGACATTAATATGCCGGTGATCAATGAATGGGGAGATCAGGTATGCCTCAGGAGCTTTATGTAGAAGATATATAACTCCCCTGGAGCTGGGGTTGCAGGAGATTGTGTGTCGTCTGAGGTGGGCACAGGGAAGTGAAATGGGGTCCCCTGAAAGAGGCACGCCCAGATGCTCAGCCTCCTTCCAGCTCAGTGCTTTCCCTTAACCAACCACCTGCACATTGAGCCTAATCATAGTTCTCAGCCCCCTTGTCTTCTCCCTTCTGAACCCATCTATGGTTTGGTAGGATTCTTCATGTCTACTTGGCATCTTGACTATATGCCCTTTCTGGCTTCCCTGCTCCAGCCTTGCCCCAGGTTTCATCCTTGCTCTCCCTCTCTAATGACCACCCACTAGCTAAGTGATCCCAAACAGAGCAGCAAAGCATCGCCTCACGTCCACTCACCCAATAGCAGACCATGACCCCAGTCGCTGTCATCTGTCAACCCAAGCCATTCCCCATTAGAGGACCTGACCGATGTGGCCAGCATCCGGCATGTTCCTGATTGGTTCCCAGTGACATAGCCAGCCTTGGGAGCTCCATCTAGCTTGAGTCCACCAGGCCTGGCCCTTTGTCTCTGTTCCTGCTCTTTATGACCCTTGCTCTAGGACCCACCGAGCAGCTCAGTGCCCACCCTGAGCGCAGTCCTTGTGTAGTCCTTCCCGCGTCTGCTCTACCTCAGGGCCGGAGGACATTAGCCGTTCTCAGAGGTGGAGGCACGCTTAGCTCCGGCCTGCCTTCATTGTCCTGAGCTCTAAACTCATTTGCTCATAGAGGGGTGTCGAGTCAGACTTGAAATAGCCCAAACTTTTTTGGCAATGAAGCCTCTGTAATTCAGGAATCAGCTGCCCCATATTCAACCTGTCAGGAATCACGCCGCTCTCCATGGTGAGGCACCCCTCCTGGGAGCCTTGTATGTCATCTCCCTGCTTTGTTTCCTCCAAAACATTTATGGTACAGTATTTTATTTGCCCATAAGCATACGCCTGTGCGTTTTGTCTCCCGCAAGAATGCATGCTTCATGAAGATGGATTTTTGTGTGTGTCTAAAGAGAGCCTGGCACACAGTGGTTGAATACTGGTTGGATGAAAGACTGTTCTATTGGGGGTGCTTGTGTGTGGTCCCCTTGGAGATACCCACACGGAATACATTTGAATACGCAGAGTTGGAGCGTGGAAGGGAAGCTAAAGCCAGAGCAACCGCTTTGAGATTCTTGGGGATGTGGAGTTCCGATGGTGTGGCTGGGATCATGAGACGTGGGGGGAGCCCTGGAAACAGTTAAATGTGAGTGTGTGGGGGTAAAGCATGGCTAGGGAGTGATCCAGAGACATCAGAGGATTCCAGAAAGACTCATGTCTCAGAAACCAAGGCAAGAGGCTTCTTCTCTAAGGGGGAGGACACATTAGCAGCGCCAGAGCTGCAGGGAAGAGTCTGTAGCCTCCAAACTGAAATGTTGAGTAGTTCACAGCATTGAAGACTCGGGGCCGAGACCACTCTATGTTCTGATATGAAGTCAGTGTGGGAGGGGTCTGGAACCAAACTTGTAGCTTTGAGTGCTGTTGCCAGTGCACCAAGCATTTCGCAGCCATCCCCTGCCTAAACTACTTGGAAATTTGTTTTAGCAGTATAATGAGGGGCACACTGGCTTCACACCAGTTGCTGGTGTCATTTCATTCATCGCCTTGCAGGTGATGACCAGAATCACAAACATACTTCCATGGAAGGGGCGGAATGTTCTCTGATGATCTCATCTATATATTTTAAGGAGTTGTTGAGGATTAGTGATATGCTTAGAGATGCTTCTGTGTGACATTGCAGATAACGAACGAGATCGTGCGGCAGATGATGGAAATGGAGGGCATGTATAGCTTGGACAAGCCTGGAGATTTCACCACCATCGTCGACGTGCAGCTCATTGCAGCCATGATCCATCCTGGAGGGGGGCGGAATGATATCCCACAGCGCTTAAAACGACAGTTCACCGTGTTTAATTGCACGCTGCCTTCAAATACTTCTATAGACAAGATTTTTGGTACGAGTACTCTAGATGCTTAGTTTTATATTGCATCATGTAATGGATACAAACCATAGAAAAATTTACTTAAGAGCTAATCTTAAGAGTCTTTCTGGAATGGGGTTGAAGTATCTGAAACGGACAGCTAAATACCAACACTAAGATGACTGGTGTTGGTAGCTTGTTCTAGGACTCAAAGATACTTAGGAAGAACCTTGTAGATGGTGGCATAAGAAGTGAGGGAGGGCTGAGGAGGTGGTTTAGTTGGTAATGTTGACCGTGTAAGTCAGAGGACCTGAGTTCAATCCCACAGTAGTCCCTGTGCTGGGTATAGAGGCAGGAGTATCCTTGGGTTTGCTGGACAGCCATCATAGTCATTTTGGCAAGCTCCAGGCCAATGAGAGAGTCTGTCTTAGAAAAGGTGTGTGGCACCTGAGGAGCAACAGCTGAGGTTGTTCTCTGGCCTGAGGACACACACCCACCCACCCACATATGGGAATGCCTGTGTACATGCGCACACACATACCCAAGCATGCACACACACACACACACACACACACACACACACACACACACAC